>OY744524.1:45840107-45925107 GCA_963556195.1 Sepiola atlantica
TGATATACATACAAAATTGATATACATACAAAATTGATATACATACAAAATTGATATACATACAAAATTGATATAGATACAAAATTGATATACATACAAAATTGATATAGATACAAAATTGATATACATACAAAATTGATATAGATACAAAATTGATATACATACAAAATTGATATAGATACAAAATTGATATACATACAAAATTGATATACATACAAAATTGATATACATACAAAATTGATATACATACAAAATTGATATAGATACAAAATTGATATACATACAAAATTGATATACATACAAAATTGATATACATACAAAATTGATATACATACAAAATTGATATACATACAAAATTGATATACATACAAAATTGATATAGATACAAAATTGATATACATACAAAATTGATATAGATACAAAATTGATATACATATAAATGAAGTTCACACAAGTCATTAAAAAAAGTTTGAGAACACATAACATTTACTATCTTAGAGGTAACTTAACAAATTAAAGACAAAATGAGTTTATTTTACTCACAATTCTGTAAATAAAATTTAAATACAAGTTAATGAGCTAAGTCAAAATATTTTATATTTAACACAACTTGTGTTTTCATCCACCTTTCCCCTTTCCTGATGTCTATATGGAATATGAACGAATGTCATGTGATATAACTTTTCTCTCGCTTTCTTTCTATCCACCTTGACTTGTTTTCTCCTTAATTGTCAAACCAACAGCTTTCAAAAAATCGTTGAAACCCTTCCCTGTTCATTAGATCTATCTGGTCCCAATTTACCTCTTCACGAGGGCAAAGTTAGACACACAGGATATCCAGCTCCCTGAAAAGAGACCCTCTAGATTGGTCAAGAAGAATTTCCCCACTTTCCACTGAGGAAAGAACAAATACTACACTTTCCTCATTCCTAACTCTCTCATGTTTGTGCTATCAAATCTATACAATAAAAGAGAACGTCTGTGTGCGTGTCTGTCCGTTTATAGAAAAACAGACTAAAGAGTGTTCTTAAAATATAAAATTGTATACACGTGTAGAATTTTCCTAGAAACATGATGAGATTAGTCCTGACACTTTATGGGCCCTTTTCAAACATTTTGCACGAGAAATAGAAAAAAATTATAAGTGATAATTAAAAAAACGACTTAACAAATATTCCAATTGCTCAGTTGGAAGAGACACAGACTGACAACCTCGAGTGTGTTGTTTCAATCCTGCCTCAGATTGCTTCTTTTTTTTTTAAATGAAAACAAAGAATATCCTTTTCCTTTTTTTTTTTAAATATAATAAAATGTATGTGAAAAATATCTTAGATATTAGTATATTTAGTACCTAACGCCGATATCTCTCTCTCTCTCTCCCTCTCTCTCTCTCTCTCTCCCTCTCTCTCTCTCTCTCCTTCTCTCTCTCTCTCTCTCTCATCCTCTATTTGTATATATATCTAGATCTATATATATAATAAAGGAGAACGTCTGTGTGTCTTTTAATATGAAGACAAACTAGGAATTGTAAAACTTTCCTATAAACATGAAAGAAACTCTCCTTAGTATACTGTTACTTATGATGCTATCTCATATTCGAACCTCGGAAATGCTGGGTAACCCTGCTAGTTATAACTATCTAAAAAAATAATAACTCATTTCTTTTGAATAAGACAGACAAATATTAAATTTCACCATATGAGTTAATTTGGTTTGATTGTATTGTTGGTATATCCACTTTTTCCATTCTCTCTCTCTCTTTCTCTCTCTCTCCCTTTCTTTCTCTCTCTCTCTACTATAATGTATATGAAGAAATAATGACAGTGCTATGTTAGTAAAAGCATAATATATATTTTTATTCATATCGTACGATTATATGTTGATTATCCATCTATACCGATAGTTTCTGGCCAAGAACGAAATCAAACTCGTAGATTTCAATGCTACGTCTACCTTCTCATCAGAAGGTGGCCTAATGATACATCCCAGGGCAAAAATGGACTTCTCCTATGTCTGAGTTAAGAAAAAAAAACAAAAAAAACGGGAGGTAACAAAAGATTCCAAACTTTAAGAAAATGATAACCAATTAATTAAGGATTATTATTTTGTTTTAATTAAACAATATTATATCAACCAAAGAAATTTGTAATGGTATTGCAACAAAAAAAAAAACATACAAGGTCCCATTTACTGTTGTATAAGCCAGAAGCTGGATAACTATTGAATCATGATAAAGTTATTTCTTTAAAAAATCTGAATCTAATTTAGAAATGGTGGAGTGTCAATATTTAATAAGAAGATAAAAGTTAAAATTTTAAATATAAGATTTCAAACAAAATTAAAATTGAAATAAGCATAAATCTACTGAAACTTCTGTTTCACTTATGATTAATCCCAGAGCTAGTACATATATGTACCTCGTATTTCCCCAAAATCTTTTGGTTGAGATAATAATTTTTAAAGACCAGTTTCAAGTGTAGTATAAGGCCCATTAGTATACCTTATCTATTTCAACAAAATTGACTGAAGACATCATGGCTGCCAGCGCTTAAAACATTGAATTTAAGTTACTATTTTATCTGATTAATGTTTTCTGATTAATGTTTCAGAATCATGATATAAATCAGCCCTACAGTGGCTTTGTTACTGTATGGTTCTGTTGTTCTCAAAACCACATCTGACCGTCTGTCTAACCTTCTGGCAAGGAGGTAAATAATGTTTTTTTCATTATTAATTTTATAAATAAGCATCCTTGCCGCAACATATGTAAGTAGAGGCTAGGAGTATGTTTTTGGTGATGGGGAATATTAAATATTAGTTTCAATCTACAAACATTGAAATAAGTTACTTTTTTATCTGATTATATTTTTGGAATTAAATTAATTTTTCTAAGTAGGATTTTTAAAAAGTTTGTCTTATTTAAAGAAAAATGTGTAAGTCACATAAGAGTTTTCATCGACTCTCAAAGGGTAGATATGTCGTAAATCAGAGAAAAAACTTTTTATTAAAAAAAAGAAAATATATATATATAAAAAGATGTTTTTGTTACCTCCTGCTTTTTTAACTCAGTTAGATTCTCGATGTTATCGCATTGCATATGACAAATTGATATTTACTTCTGCCTGGTCAGTGAATTATGGAAATTTTCATTCTATGTTCTTTACATAAAAAGGAATTCCAATCAATTTTATCGATTACATATTCTATCTGACTTGATAAATCGTTCAGTAATAGAGACTTATAGAGATTCATCATTTATTTTCATTTGATAATCAACAGAGATGATTATCCAATGAAAACACTGCCTTTGTTACAAATGGAAAATTCAAAATGGCATCTACAATTGCTGAGTATGTAATTATTTAAATCGTTTACTTTACATTAAATCTGTGTTTTAAGAATTCAAACATTTATTATATATAAGATTACGTATTTACAATTTCTGTGACTATACTCTGCTAAAAAAAAGTAAAAACTTACACACAGAAATAATGCATGCATATTGCAAACAGCCACCTTAATATCATTATTACTACTGTCCACATTCGCCACGTGTTTCCAGCAGAAAATAATCAGATATATTATTATGTTTATAAATTGAAATATTTTTCTTTTTCACATTCATTTTGTCTTTTCATTTGTGACCGCTCATAATTCGAAGGTTATTTTTGAAACTTCAAACTGTCGTTTATTTTTACTTTTTCTTCCATTAACGATAAATTTGCATGCATTTGTGTCTGTTATTGTAATGCCATGCACACATGTAAAGCATAAATTAAAACAAAGTGATGACTATAACGTGTTCTACTCGTCGCTAATTCTAATATGAGGTTTCAAATACGGTTCCCTCATTTTACATTTTTAAACATACATAAGAAATAAAACATTGTCTTTTAATAATATATATTGATATCTGTGAATAAAATGCTAATTCTGAAAGTCGGACCGTTTATAATACCAATGTCTTAAGACATTTCACCCCCTCGATTTCTTTTCAGTTACTTTGTGAAATAAATATTACAGTCACATCCTCACACACTTATTTGTACTCAGATAATAATAGAATAAATATTGACATTTTCTTTTCCTTGATAAAAAAAACTTAATGGGATTATTTTACACAATAAATAAATTTTTAATTGTTCATTAAATGGTTGAACTACAATTCATTCAGGCTGCTCTTCGTCTTGAACTGCTACTTGATTTATTTGGTGACTTAAAAAAAAAAGTTTGTTTTAATGTTTCTGCATTTCAGACATTTTTTTATATTATTTACTTACAAAAAAAAACATACATATCTTTTTTTTGGGGGGGGGGTAAATGTTTGAACTTCATTTGTGCTGTTCTTCATCTTGAACTGAAACTCGATTTATTTGATGAGTTTAAAAAAAGATTTCTGTTTTATATTTTCCACATTATCAGCATATTCTTTTCTGTTATTTATTTAAAAAACAAAAGCAAACATTTCTGCCTTTCTCAGTCACTTTCGGTGAGCAACACTGAAATGGATCTCACTGGTAAAATTGTTTTTTTTATGGAAATCGCTCCAGACAAGGCATGACGCCACTTGATGTAAGGAGCTAACTATATATATATATATATATATTAAGGGAAGTGGGGTCTGATCAACTCTGCTGGGAAGCCATGAAATAAAATACTGTTTTGTTTTTAAATTCCCAAAACAGTTTTTCATGGTAAACAACTGATGATCCCTTAAATATTGTTTTTAAATTCCCGAAACAGTTTTTCATGGTAAACAACTGATGATCCCTTAAATAATGTTAAGACTAGCGTAAATTCTTGGAAGCAAACTAATATAGTGACTGCAGAAAGTAAATTGACTTACAAAAGAGTGATTTCCCACCGAACGACTTGGGACTAAAATGTTTTTTTTTTGTTTTTTTTTTTGTTTTTTTTTTATAGTTTTAATGGTTGAGAAACTTCCGAGACTATATATATATATATATATATATATATATATATATATTTAGACATACGTTATTGTGTAGCATGGAATGTTTTTGTTCAATTAATTAATTTGTTTTTTATCTTCTTGATCTTTTGGATAACCTTTCTTGTATTCCTATCTAATTATTGGATGTAGGCTCCGTAGGTGTTTTGTCCCAGTCTTTTCGCAGGTACTTTTGACTGACTCTCTCAGTCGTCTTCAGGCGGAGGGTTCAACTTGCTTATTCATGACTGCTGAGTTCGAGTTCTGCGATAAATTTATACCGTTTTAAAAGTATGTATGTGTGATGAGATTACGTATTTGGAACGTGATCACGTGTTAGGCGTAGCTAATCAAAATTTACAATATTTAAAATTTTAAATGTACAATATTTTAAAAAGGTTAAATGTAAAGTTTGTTTTCTTTAGTGAATTTCTAACCTAGGCACTTTAAAATATTTTTTAAATATCTGATTCGTAATTAATATTGTTTATTGTGGGGCGTCTGGTCTTTATGTACAAGACCTCTAGGATTTTCAGTCTTTTTATGTTTGAGTCGTAGTGTAGAATTTTCGTGTTATAAACTAAAAGTTGTTTGAATTGCGAATGAGGGCAGTTGTGTTGCTTCAAATGCTGGCAGATTGAACTTGAGCCGGAAAGATGTAATGTGAGCCTTTGGGAAAGTGTAGTAGTGGTGTGGCCAATGTAACAGTTTTAATATTATTATTGGAGGAGATACATTCTCCCAAGGGGCATTGAAACTGATAAATTATGTTTATTCATTCTACTTCTCAGGCAAAAAACGTTTACATCTTCTTTTTTGTTTCATTTTACTTTGGTCAAAGTTCTCAGAAATCAAGGGGCCCCTTCCTGGGACTAACATTTGATCTCTATATGAGATACATAGATATTCGAATATTCCACTAATGTTTTCCTTTACATGTCAAACGTTGAATTAGTAAAGAAGTTAAGAATATTAATTTTCCTCTCCAATTGACCCGTGAACTATGTTATAGTATATCTTTCTTGTGGTTTTTTTGGTCTTACCGGATTCCAGAACAAGAATTTATCTAGTCTGGTGGAGTATCCAGCTAAGTGCTGTTACTTGAGGTAACATTACTTGGAAAAGGTGCACCATTATGTTAAGAAATGTCACATTGAAAAAGTCTTTTTTTCTTTTCACAAATGGTTTCAAATCTTTGTCATTATTGTTTCCTTGTTCACCATTTAAATATTCAATCATTTAATATGTTCCAAAGCTCATATTTTATTTCTTCAGATTTCATTGTATCCTAAGGTGGGTCCTTAAAATTTGGTTCAATGCCAGACAAGGGAATTGGTCTTTTGAGTCTAAAAAATTGAGCTTACATTTCTTTTCACGTATAATAAAGTCTTTACATTTGTGCACATCCAAAGTTCTTCTGAAAACAATTCTTTATAATCCTGTTTCATTTTATATTTTTTATGGGAAGTTTGACGGAATCACAAATAAAATTAATTGATTCATTCCCTGAATTAAATATTTGTAAAAATATTGTGTAAATCAATTGAGTGACTTTCTTTGAACAATATAGGCATTAACTTTTATGTTTTTTCCTCAGAAAGAGACGCCACAATTAATTACACATTTTCATTTCTAATTTCCCTAAACATCATGTGCTATGCAATCATTCTTTTTCCATTTAAAGTGCATTTATTTTTATCCATGTTTCTTCTAAAATTATTGTAATGTCATAGCCTATGTCTAGTTGAAATTTAACAGGTTTTTGGTTCATATAAACTTGCAAGCATTTCTTAGATGTGTTTTACTTTACTCTAGCTGCTAATATAACTTTACAGATTCTGTTTCCATTCACTTTCATTTTAACTTTCCATTTGCAGGAATTTTATTTGTGTCAAAATTTCCAGAAAGAAAACATTTTCGTTTTATAAACGGGAATTTTATTTTGAAATCTATGTTTTTTATATTGCCTAAACCACTATTTGAGCTTTTCCAATCTGAGATGTCAAGTTTTAAATTTACTAACATTCTGACATTCGTCAGACATCAATTGTATTTTTATTTCTGGGACATGTTCAAGTTTTGCCAACATTTTTGTTTTTATCTCTTTGTCTTTGAATGATTTCGGGCCAATACAAAAATTGATCATTTAACTCGCATATCTTGTAGTCTCTATTTAGTATTGCAGCATGTGTGGTAAAATCGTCTGTCATGATTTTTGTGGCGAAATGTGTTAAGAATCGGGGAGTTAGCCTATAATAATGGGTTTAAGTTACTTTAGATCTGTTAAGTTTACTTTCTACCATTTTTTTTTTGTAACTTTTATTTTTTTTTAGCAGTGTATGTGCTTGGTAAACTTTATGCTGCTTAATTATGCAGTTGAGTCTGATAGTGTACATATTTTAAAATATCTGACTCTGATTCCTGTAAAGATTATCCACTCTCCACCTCTGATAATGACGATGTACATTTTGTTTTTGTTATCAGCTGAGCTTAAAATCTGTTCCCCAAAAATATTGTTGAATTCTTAGAGAATGTCTAAAAAGAATTTGCTGGCACCACTCTTGCTTTTCCTTTTTCCTTTTTTTTATTCTGGTAATCCACTTTTATCAAGTAGTTATTTAAATATATTATATACTCAAATGTATATTACTACATACTTTGGTGATTCGATGAGAACCCGTGTTTCAATGTGATTTTGCTGTAAGTTATAAGGAGTCTACTATAGCTAAGTCATATATCTTCCAGCTAATTTACATAAATACAATGAGGATGAATTGTCTCTGTTGATGCAAAATCTATTATATGTATTGCAACTCTTTTATTTGTAATTATAAGTAAGAATATCTACAAATTTCTCAAAGATTTCTTTCTTCTTGATTTTTCTCTTTATAAGCCAAAATCTATACCAATAAAGTGTTTCTCTGTCCATTATACTTATCAAACTACCAGGTGAATTTCAACCAAACTTAGCATGTATGCTTTATCAAGATGAATTAGATAATGAAAGGTAAAATATAAGTCAAATAAACCATGGAAGTGGACCTCTAATAAAAAAGTTTCAAAAGTGTATAGCAATCCTGAAAATGGGGCAGGTGAATGGATCAACTGTGTATAACTAGATGTTGTTTGAGTTTGTATTGTATACTATAACTTGTCAAAGACAACATTTAAAAGCACTCTCTCTCTCTCTCTCTCTCTCTCTCTCTCTCTCTCATTTTTATTTGTTATAGGGAAGTTCTTAGAAATTTTGAAATAACACCATAATATGACTCTGATAAAAAAAATTCTCAAAACTTTTAAGTTATTCCTCCCAGACAACACTGTGTTACTTCACGAGACTTAAACAAATAAAACTTATAATAAATTTAACTTCTCAGTTAATGAGTGTTTATCAATTAATTTCTTTTTTTTTGTTAATAGAGTAATATATTTTTTGAACAAGTTGCCAGATCAGATTAAAAACGAGAATAGTGTAGAATTTTTTACGTTAGAATTAGATGAATTCAGAAACAATGATTAAAAAACGAAATTTGTTTATGAATGATTTGTAGATTAATTTCGTTTGTGGGCATATATTTTATGAATAAACAGTTCGTAGATGATAGAATCTATTTCGTCTATAGATAGAATCCTGGTACTATCACTCTAGAACAAATTTATTTTATTTTATTTCTAAATTGAAAATTATAGAAATTAAAAAAAAAATAGAAATGGTAATATGGGGTTCAGGGCTTGGAGCAGGAGTATGCAGATATCCTCATTCATTCCTGGGAAATGCTGGGTGTTCTGTACTTACACTCCCTTCCACGACATCACTGCTACATACATCTATAATTGAATATTATAAAATGTAAAAAGTATGAATAAAGATATATGTACTTACACTCCCTCCCACGAAATCACTGCTACATACATCTATAACTGAATATTATAAAATGTAAAAAGTATGAATAAAGATATATGTACTTACACTCCCTCCCACGACATCACTGCTACATACATCTATAACTGAATATTATAAAATGTAAAAAGTATGAATAAAGATATATGTACTTACACTCCCTCCCACAACATCACTGCTACATACATCTATAATTGAATATTATAAAATGTAAAAAGTATGAATAAAGATATATGTACTTACACTCCCTCCCACAACATCACTGCTACATACATCTATAATTGAATATTATAAAATGTAAAAAGTATGAATAAAGATATATGTACTTACACTCCCTCCCACGACATCACTGCTACATACATCTATAATTGAATATTATAAAATGTAAAAAGTATGAATAAAGATATATGTACTTACACTCCCTCCCACGACATCACTGCTACATACATCTATAATTGAATATTATAAAATGTAAAAAGTATGAATAAAGATATATGTACTTACACTCCCTCCCACGACATCACTGCTACATACATCTATAATTGAATATTATAAAATGTAAAAAGTATGAATAAAGATATATGTACTTACACTCCCTCCCACGACATCACTGCTACATACATCTATAACTGAATATTATAAAATGTAAAAAGTATGAATAAAGATATATGTACTTACACTCCCTCCCACGACATCACTGCTACATACATCTATAACTGAATATTATAAAATGTAAAAAGTATGAATAAAGATATATGTACTTACACTCCCTCCCACAACATCACTGCTACATACATCTATAATTGAATATTATAAAATGTAAAAAGTATGAATAAAGATATATGTACTTACACTCCCTCCCACAACATCACTGCTACATACATCTATAATTGAATATTATAAAATGTAAAAAGTATGAATAAAGATATATGTACTTACACTCCCTCCCACGACATCACTGCTACATACATCTATAATTGAATATTATAAAATGTAAAAAGTATGAATAAAGATATATGTACTTACACTCCCTCCCACGACATCACTGCTACATACATCTATAATTGAATATTATAAAATGTAAAAAGTATGAATAAAGATATATGTACTTACACTCCCTCCCACGACATCACTGCTACATACATCTATAATTGAATATTATAAAATGTAAAAAGTATGAATAAAGATATATGTACTTACACTCCCTCCCACGACATCACTGCTACATACATCTATAACTGAATATTATAAAATGTAAAAAGTATGAATAAAGATATATGTACTTACACTCCCTCCCACGACATCACTGCTACATACATCTATAACTGAATATTATAAAATGTAAAAAGTATGAATAAAGATATATGTACTTACACTCCCTCCCACAACATCACTGCTACATACATCTATAATTGAATATTATAAAATGTAAAAAGTATGAATAAAGATATATGTACTTACACTCCCTCCCACAACATCACTGCTACATACATCTATAATTGAATATTATAAAATGTAAAAAGTATGAATAAAGATATATGTACTTACACTCCCTCCCACGACATCACTGCTACATACATCTATAATTGAATATTATAAAATGTAAAAAGTATGAATAAAGATATATGTACTTACACTCCCTCCCACGACATCACTGCTACATACATCTATAATTGAATATTATAAAATGTAAAAAGTATGAATAAAGATATATGTACTTACACTCCCTCCCACGACATCACTGCTACATACATCTATAATTGAATATTATAAAATGTAAAAAGTATGAATAAAGATATATGTACTTACACTCCCTCCCACGACATCACTGCTACATACATCTATAACTGAATATTATAAAATGTAAAAAGTATGAATAAAGATATATGTACTTACACTCCCTCCCACGACATCACTGCTACATACATCTATAACTGAATATTATAAAATGTAAAAAGTATGAATAAAGATATATGTACTTACACTCCCTCCCACGACATCACTGCTACATACATCTATAACTGAATATTATAAAATGTAAAAAGTATGAATAAAGATATATGTACTTACACTCCCTCCCACGACATCACTGCTACATACATCTATAATTGAATATTATAAAATATAAAAAGTATGAATAAAGATATATGTACTTACACTCCCTCCCACAACATCACTGCTACATACATCTATAATTGAATATTATAAAATGTAAAAAGTATGAATAAAGAAGGTCATGGCAGGAGAACCGTTGGCTTTCTCATATAATCTTGTGTTTTCTTGTGAGCAATAACTGGAAATGGCGTTGTGTGATGATTACAGGCATAGGTTTACTTTCGGCAGCCTCGTAACTCTCGCTCCCCTTGTTTTGTCCTTTAGTCCTCACATTCCATGAGCAATATTTCTGACAAAAGGGAAAGAATTGCTGTTTTCTGGGTCGGAATCTATCCATCTAACACTTATCGTTGGCTAGTTTTTGACTTTGAAGTAGTATTTTTTTTAGCTCCTTACATCAAGTGGCTTCATGCCTTGTCTGGAGCGACTTCCATAAAAAATACCCTTGAGAAAGGTATGAATCCATATATCTTCTCTCAAGTCATAGATTAAAAAGTAGAGTAGACTAGACTCTCAAGCCTTGGTTGGGCAACTAGTTTAGGAGAAGGAAAACTCTGAAATAACACTTTTATTTTTCTGCTTATCCCAGAATTGTTTCCAGTCCTCCTGGACTTCTCCTTACCTCTGAACTCAAGCAGTTGAAGATTGTGAAACCCTTGATTCACTATAGACATGCCATGCAGGCACTCTTACAGGGGTAGCCATTATCTCTCAAGACTGAAAGGAGACCTTTTTAATGATAGTCTGTGTTTGAAATTCTTAAACATTATGGAATTGACTATAACAATAGCTTTTCAAAAGAAGAATTGTCTCTGTTGCATATTGTTAGTAATGAACTGAACTAATATTTCTTAGACATTTTATGAAAACTGCACTTCAGTATATTACTGGGATTTGTTTAAAAGTTTAAAATATTGAATTTTATTTGAAGAAATAAAAAACAAAACAAAACAACTTACCAACACAATTTGAATGCTAAATCTATGAATGCTAACACTAATTTGCATATTATCACTTCTTATGGAAGATATATATTTTTCTTTATGAAATCAACCATTTTGACTGAAGCTACTATCCAAAAATAGACATTTGGACAACATCATTGTTCATGTGTAAATGTTGTTTAAAGCCAATTTAGATATTACAAAACTGAGTGACATAAGTATTCACATATGAATTGATTCTCAAGGATTATCTACTATTCTGTATAGAAAAAACTTGGAATTTACAGATTATGTGACGACATATTTATAATCTTCTTAGTTTATGTTCACTTAAGCAGACATTATTCTAATACTGACATAATATTTCAATGAAATTTCAAAATGACGTTTATGGAAGAATCATAACTAAATGAAAAGGCCAGAAAATTTGATTCAGTCTTACTTTGATGATTTTATATTTGATTTTCTCATATTGCTTCTTTTTTTTTAATATATTTTTTGCAGGAGGTATTCATTACTCTTTGTTAAAAATGTATTAGTTTGTACTACTCTGTATCTACTATGATACATCATCACATATTTCATGTGTAGCTAAAAATGTTTGTATATATAGAAGTTTTATACCTAATAAACGACTCTATTTATTATTGAACACACTAATGATTCACTGGATTTTATCCGGTAGACATAAACTTACCTGGATTATATATATATATATATATATATATATATATATATATGTAATTGAGATATTTTCCAAAAAAAACAAAGTCTTTATCAAGTAACATTGGGTTTTAGTTAAAAAGTAACAGCTGTTTCTTCATAGTCATACAATCAGAGCATTGGTAATTACAAATTCTGAATCTTACAGACAAATGAATCTTCAGATTTACAGAGAAAACACTATATACATGTACGGCGGCACCGGGGGGGGGGGGGGGGGGGGCTTGAGACCCCCCCCCCCCTTTTGACTTGCCCCCCCCCCCCATTTAACGGTCATCAATAATGAAGTTATATATGCATGTGTTTAACCGGGCCCCCCCCCACACTTTTTAGGAGAGCCCCCCCCCCCACACTTTTATAACTTTCCCGCTGGTCCTGATATAGATATATATATATATATGTGTGTGCATGTGTACATGAAATGACTGTAATCGAGGGCAGCACAAAAACTCCCTTTCTTATTGGCTACTACACCAAAATATAGGACAAGGCACCACTCCTTTCCATGAATTGCTCCACTTACCCTTGATTCATCCTTATAATGTTTAGCAATGGATCATCAAGTATCTTTTTTATATCTTTGGTATGACTTGAACAAGGATTGAACTCCTGTCTCCCTACTCAAACACTATTATGCCAAATGGTATATATATGTAATGTTGAACTCTAGAGATTAAATGATTTACTAATTCAATAAAAATTATTTAAATACCTATGAAGATCTTAAGGATTAAAGAAATGTAAACTTCCAGTTAAAAAATACATTTTGAATTATAAATAAGCAACTCTTGATATTTATAAAGTATATTTTTATTTCAGACATTCTTAAATATTTTCTGTAAGATTCCACAAAATATCTGAGGGAATCCATTCATCAATAAATATTTACTCTTTACCAAATTTGATTCATAATTGATAGTGAAAATATTGTAAGATCAACATACCAACTATTAGACATAGAATAGATTCGTAATAATGTATTTAAAAAGTTAATTTTTACATCTTAATTCTCAAAATGCTTTTTAAATAGGAACAAAATAGTATAACTTTTTTGTGTGTCAATGATTTGTCTTACTTTGGCTAAGGTTTTCAAATTTTATGAATGTAAATTTAGATAATGTGTAAAATTGAGAATTTTTTTGCCAAGTAAATGTGCTGAAAACTAATGTATATTAAACTGCATGAATATTGTGGTCTTCACTAGAATGCAATGTGCATCTTCAGCGCATTTGAACGTCTATTGTTGCTTCTTCTACATCAGACCATAAGTAATGATATTCACTGACCATTTCAAAAGGATTATTGTTACAGTTCATATGAATGGTGGGTTGCAATTGGCTGTTATAAATTGTATTCTTATCTACAGTCATTAACAAAAGTTTGTGACCACCTTGTAATGTTACTGCTAAAAACATAACTGAAACTAGAAATTTAAAACCAAATGAGTTTATTTTATTTAGTTTTATAAATCATGATATTCTTATGAGTTATATCACGATTTTGTAAACCCACCTTTTCCAATCTCTGCTTAGAGTGGGTTGTTACCATGGTCGCCTGAGATTTCTTTAATATCACAATGTTTCAGCACTTGAAGGTTGCTTTCCCACATCTTTTTTCTTGACTATTTGGATTATTGTTGTTGCAGAAGACAAGCGATATAATCTAACAGTTTCAGATTTGGACATGTCACTCAAAATCATCTTACTTGGTGGATGTTTTATCATTGGAATTATATATCTTTTTAACAAATCTCTTACCAGGAAGCTGATTATGTTTCCTTTATATGCAGCAGGACTATTTTTTGTTAATTTTGTGCAAACCTAAAAACTGATATTCATTATTATCATGAATAAGGTTTTATTTGGAGATTTTTATAACTTAAAAAAGAAATATTGAAAACACATTTTTTAAGTATTTGTCTCATTCCACAAAGGTGTTTTCTTATTAAACTGCTCTTTAAAAAATATCTAAATAAAATAGAATTGCTCAACAGGATAATCATAATAGGTATTCTCTTTAGTGACAGTTCAAGAACCGTATATAACTTTTGTACTATTCCAATTCTGCTAAGAAGATGTGATCATTCCTATCGGAAGGCCACCAATTATATCACCTACAGCAGAATTTTGATCAGTCTTCCCTTTCTTTTAATTACAACAGAACCTACACACATCTACTAATATTCTAGACTTTTGACACTAAATATTCAAAGTTTTACTGAATTCTCAAAACTTAAGTTATTCTATTTCTTAGTTTTATTACAAGAGAAATATAAACTTTATATTTTTATTTTCCAATCCATTCCTATTTTAGTAACATTAACATTTTAATGGTGTGACTAATATTTTTTCTTTACTGGTTTTGGACTTGTAAATTACTGCTCAAATGTAATTTTTTGATAACGTTTTCATATTGGTAACTTTAAAACGTAAGTTTATAAAGTTTAAAATACTTTCAAGCAAAGGTGGAGAATTGTCAGAAAAAATAAAACTCTTGAGTTGACTTTAACAACCTGATTCCCACAAAAATTGCAGACTCTTGATTCAAACACCCCACAGAGGAGGTTGGAAGTCAACTTAAAAAATCCAAGTTTAAAGAAATGACTCCGACTCTTGCAAAAATTGTTGACTCTGACTCACCACTTTTGAACCATATTTTGTAAAATCAACTTAAAAAATTGATAGAATAAAAATCTCATGGAATTTAAAAATAATTAATTTGTCTGAAATAATAATTAAGAAGACATAAGATCAATTAGAAAACGGTTGTAAGCTAATAAAAAAACAAATAGAGTTAACTCCATGTCACTAACCAGAACCAGAAACACTGAAACGTTTGTTGCACTTTAACTATTCTTTTCTTTTACAAACATTGAGTATGATAGACATTCCTTGTCTGTTACAGAGGCCTTGGATCAGAATGAAGTATGGTTCTGTTTGGTTCAAAGAGGCCATCTTCCCAGGCATTACCTCTATCTTCGGTGGGGGGTGGGGGGTTATTGCCGGTTGCCTAGGCACTCCTACCGGGGAATATCGACAGGTCTGATCACGGCAAATTTTGCATCCATCAAGATTGCCCCCTATTTAGGGGACCTGAATTCCCCACTATAAACTGACGCCATGTTTAACTTTGTTGCAGTGGGAGGGGCAGGTAAATAAACTTTTTTTTTCCTCCACTGGTTTCTATGCCTGCCTATGAATGAATTTAGCAACAGAATAGGTGAGCCATTCTCCTGTGATAAGTGGTAGAGTGGACCGTACCTCTACATCTTCCTGTATCTACGGGCGGGGAGGGGGGGCTATGTAGGTGAATGGACGAGGGTGTGTGTGTCCAGTTGTTTCTTTTTTTTCCTTTCTGATTATCTGGACACCTTGTTACTCACTTCCTAGATGCATGTGTTTCCCCCTCTTGTTTGGCCTCTCCCTTCCCTTATCAATCACTTGGTATGGTCCATGCATTTCTATTAAAGTCTCCTGACATTTTGCTCATTTCATTTACCTGCGGTGATTGTGGCACTAAAGCTGAGGTATTTGTGGTTGAGCTACTTGCCAACTACTCTCTCTGCAAACGAGAAGTAAAAAATCAAAACAGAATGTTGTAGTTGGAACATACAGAAAGTGACATGAAGCAATTTATTTATCTCCATTAATATTAGAATATATAAAACTAGGCATTTCAGACAAGTATGTAAATCTGTATCTAATAAGCTAATTTGGCTAAGACTATTCTTCAATATAAACTTTTAAAAAAATATATTCATATTTAGCCTACATTTTGATATTTACAAAGTAATTCACAGGGAAAAGTAATCAAAGTATTTTTAGTCTCGATTCAATTCAGAATTTATTTTTGCTTAGAAATATTTTTCATCAGATATTTAATAAGTTTAGAAGATTTTAGTTTCAGAGTTTTAAATTATTTTAACAAAGATTAGATTGAAAATATTTTATTTTTATTTTCACTACATTTAACCTGTGTGTCTGCAAACCTTTAATGATAAATCATAACCATTGAAAGCATATGATTATTTTTATGTATGTGGCCTCATATGCATATCATTTTTATGTGTGTTTATCCCCTGCTTCTCTCTCTCTCTCTCTCTCTCTCTCTCTCTCTCTCTCTTTCTCTCTCTCTCTACATCTATGAGTATATATGTGTATGCATAGACTGCTGTTAATATCCTTGAACTAAACGGGATGATTATTGTCCTCCCCTTGAGAAGGTCCTGTCTTAAATATAGCCTGAGTCATTGCCCATTGTATGTGTGACCGTAAAAGGAAGGGTTGTGTTTGCACCCATTGGTACTCTCCTTCCAAAAATGACTCTTCTACCTTTTCTATTTATCCAAATCATTTTTGTTTAAACTTTTCTATTTGGTCAGTTATAAAAAGGTTATGGATTGTAAACAATTTATAAGTTAGGGGGGAGGGGGGGGGGCCTCAACTTATACATTGTTTACAATCCACAACCTTTTTCTTTATTTTTTCTTTAATATAAAAAAATGATTTGCAGTAATCTATTTCTTGACAGGTAGACTAAGAAAAACAACAAAAAAAAACAAAACTGTTGGAGTTTTTTTAGTTTTTTTATTTTAAAACCAACATTTCAATTCTGCTTGAGGCTTTGTTTTTCTGCTTCTCTCTTCCATTTTATCTATTTGATCCTGTCACTTTGATAACCTGATAATCTTCTTGTCATTCCTCCCAGCAAAACTTTGTTTCGCCTTTTGTCCTAACAAACCCTCGTACAGATAAAGATAAAATGTCTACATATTTTACTGTGTCTTTCTGTTTCTCATAAGAATTGTGAATTTGCTTTTGTGGAAATGTAAGTTTCAGTTTTTTTCTTTACATGAATTCTTTGTTTAGTTTTTAGCTGAACGTTTTTCAGTAATGCTGGGATGCCTTTCTTGTGCATGAGTGAATGATGCTTTAGACAACTGCAGAGTCAGTCTTGTTTAATTTCCATTTGAATTGTTAATTCTATCTGCTGCATTAATAGGAACCGGTTTCTAGCATATTTTTTACAGGATTAATCAGTGAGTTATAAAAATAACTCAATCCAGTTTAAATGATTAAACTGATTTATTGGATTGATCTGATTCATAGGCTATTATTCTACTAATTCTGAAATTACAAACAAAATGTTTAATTATCTAGCATCGTACATTATAAAAAGGTTAAACAGGAATTTCTGTTTTCAAGTAATCTCTACTTTCAATTATTAAAATCTCTTGTAATCAAAGCAATATTAGGTTATCATATTTTTGTAAACCAAAATGTTAGTTTTATAAATAAGGTTTTGCTTCTAAAAAACCCTAAATCAAAACAAAATAGAAATCTTAATGACTATCAAACATTAGTCAACCCTACTTATTTCTATATTTAAGATTTTTTTTGATCTGTCATCCATTTTCCTTTCTTTCAAAACAATTCAATATTATTATGCAATTGGGGTGGATTTACCATTAGAAAATGTACTTTTCTCACTGATTGACCAACTTGCATTGAACACAGCAAATCTTTTGGAGAAGGCTTTCTGGCATTTTTCTTCATTTCTAATTCAAAATGCCCAGTTTGACTCATATTGGGAACTTTAATTAATCACTTGGTACCTGAAATGAAAGAGTGCATGTTTTATAAATCAGTAACGGCTGTCTTTTGCGATATTAGAAATATCTTTTGCAGACTAGATATGCATTTATCTGTGTTGATATTCTTTAAGCACTCCATAGGCTTTGAACAACAAGATTAATTATGATTGCTCTTTGCACACTAACTCAAAATCTGATGAGTCAAATTAAATGTCAACAAATATTTGTCATAAATCATCATCACCACCACCACCAGTTTAATGTGTTTTTCACAATGGCATTAATCAAATTTTGTTCATTCCAATTATCATTTTCAATCCTTTCATAATATTCATCATAATTCAACTGGCAATCTATCCATCTCATTAACCCTTATTATCAAGTAGCTTTTAGTTTTGATAAGTGGTGACTCATTAAAAATAAAGGTAATCTTATCAAAATCAAATAATTATTCATCTGAAAAAAAAATGTACATATATTCTTTTCTTCATAATTTTAATATTAAGTTTTAAGATTATAAAGCCGAATACGTCTTTTAGATATCAACGATTTATAACAATGTTGACCAAACTTTAACATTCTATTCATGAGTTCATATGCACCATACAATTTTACACGAGAATCGTTAAATTAGATATATTTACCAAAATCCATCTTACAGCATTTATGCCTTTTATTAATCTTTGTATTTTTATCTGAAGTGGTGGGAGGTTAGCAATTTAAAAAAAGATCTTTTTTCTTTTCCACTTTCAATGTTTATGATTAACATATCTGTAGTAGTAGGAATAAGACATTTATTTCATTCAGAATAAATTAGTGAAATTCTCTGAAAATGAATCCAATCAAAGGGAAACAGCTCATACAAGAAAAAATAAAATAACAGAAAATATTATTTTGGAAGTAATACAATAACCAATGCAATATTTTTTGAATTGGAATTCTAAAATGTTTTAAAATAAAGGCTACTCTTTAATCTCAGTATACAAGCATATAATAGCAAACCCCCAATTGTCATGGCTGATAGCACCCTTCCTGAGAGTCCAATGTTCAAACTCCTCGGCTTAACATTTTCAGGCAACATGAATTGGAATAAATACATAGAAGATACTGTCAAGTCTGCTGCCAAGTTAGAAAACTTTTCACACCTGCCAGCATCCTATATCTTTATAAAACCACCATTCGCACATGCATGGAGTATTGATGCTCATCTGTGCTGGTGCACCAATCACTAGCCTTTCCCTCTTGGACAGGGAGCAAAAAAAGTCTCTCACCTCATAGGTTCTGCACTGTCTACCAAGCTTCAGTCCCTGTCACATCACTGCAGTGTTGCATCTGTGCTTGTTTTACAAGTAATTCCATGGAATAATGCTCCGATGAACTTAATACACTTGTAACCCCTCAATAAAATACCTTCAACCCACACGATAAACAGCAAAATCCCACCTCTTCATTGTAGAGGTCCCTAGATGCTGGAAAATTGTCTACTCTAATAGTTTCTTTCCTCGGACGCTTGCCTTTGGAATTCCCTCTTTGCTCCTTGTTTCCCCAACAGTAACAACATGCATAAACTTAAATGTAATGTGAACAAACATTTTGCTGTCCAACTCCCCATTTATGTTGCCCCTGTAAATCTGGCCCCTGTCAGAGTAGCTCCTTACATCCCAGTGGCAATTTGCCTTGTTTGGGGTGACTAAAAGTTCAAAAAAAAAAAAATATGCAAACCACAGGTGCAAATATTTTATAAATACATATAAAGAGTTATTCCTTGTTCTTTTTTAATACGTTTCACATAAAATCTAAACACAAAGCTGTCGCTTATATATGGGAAAATAAAACTATGAAAGTTGAAATCCATAATACTGTGCAATTATTTAAAACCTTTTTGTTTATTTTAACTCATTATTTAAATTAAATATCCCATTTACTCTGGCATTTAACATTTTTTTCTCTACACTTCTGATTTCTATTGAGATGTTTGGCTCCGCACATTAAAAACAACTTTATATCTTGCCTTTGCAGAGGCACTAGTAAATTCCCCCCTTGAGTGCTGTTTCAAAACGACCCTGTGTAACATCTTGTTAATGCGTATTAATGAGGGTATTTTGAACAAAATTTTCGTTCTCAGAATGTGCGTACATAGAAACTGCAGTATTAAAAAGAGACAATAGATCTTAATGTTTCAGAATTAAAAAGAAATGATAATTTCATGAGATGTAATATCTCTGACTAATGTAACATAGTTTTGTTTACAGACACACACTAAAGATCCATTATAATATGGCATTTGAAGATGAGGATAAATCTTTTTAGAGTATAGTAATTATGTCATTTAGGGGCTACAAGTTTTCAAAACGTTAAACATTATGTTAGAGCTTTACCAATATATTTGTTGAAATTTTCCTAAGATTGATTTTTTTTTAAATTTTTAAATCCTGTTTATTTTAATTTTTTTCATGTTATCCCAGATAATATTTCAGTCTTACTTTGCGAACATAATTTCCTTTTGTTGTTCTTATTGTGAAATCATTGTGAAGATAAGCAACTCTTTTCATTGTGAATTTGTAGGGGTTATTTTCCCTCATTCTCTTCTCATTAGTGAGAGGGGGGGGGGGGTGTTACAACTCAAAAGAAAGCAGGTAACGATGGGCTGATGTCACATGACAAAGATGAGCAAATGAGAGACACTGACACTATTGCTTTCTTTGTGGCTGTCATCTACATTGTTAGGCCCAACTATCTGACGTTTGTTCTCACCCTTTCGTTATTGTTGCTCCTGTCTAAACAAGGCCCTGTTTTCTAAGAGAGAGAGAGAGATAGAGAGGGGAGAGAGAGAGGGAGGGAGGGAGGCTTTAGCAACAGAAGCTTTCTTTCGTTTCACTTACTCTCTGTCTTTGATAATGCTTCAGTCTGTGTAAGGCACATTATGGGTGCATGTTGTAAGAGTTTCACACACTTCTGCTGGGTTGACTTTTCACGTTTTTTTTTCTTTCCAACAACTCTCTCTCCTTCTCTTTCCGTTCTCTGCGCTCTCTCTCCCCCTCTCTCTCTCTGTTACTTCACCTCGTTCTTTCTTGCTGTTCAAATCAATATTCCAATTGAAGAAAGAAAAGAAAAAAAGCCTCTTAGCTTCCATCTTTTTTGAATTGAATGATTTCTATTGATTGCAAAGCAAAATTTCACAAGTTTTTGCTCTAATGTTTCATGACATGCTGGCTGGCTGGCTTGCAATGATGATCAATGGTTTATTTTTATTTATTTATTTCTATTTTTTTATAGAATTTTCTTTCCTTTTTCAATTTACTTTTTTTGCTTCTTTCTATTTTTTTTTTTTTTTTTCACTATTTTGTTTTTTTTATTTTCTCTTGCATTTCTCATCTTTTCAATGAAGGAGATTTCCTTCCTTTTCTTTTCATTTTGAAGTTCGTTTAGCTTCAAAGTAATTACATGCAAACTACTATTAGGGAACACACACATATACACGCGTGATTTGCATACAAAAACAAAAAAGTAAAGCAACTCTATACTCCAGAGGGAGTAATGAATGTAGTGTGTGTTGAGCAAAGATCTCCTCACCCATTTTTTTTTCAACTTGACTTTTTCTAACAGAAAGACGCATTCGATGTCAGACATCATACTTACATCAGAAAGTTGAACTGATCTGAGTATACACAGTTAGAATCTGTTTGTTGTGAAATTATATAAATTTAATATTATTTCTAAGCTAAAAAACAATATTATAAAATAAACAAATATATTTTATTTTTTAATATTTATTTTATTATATATTATCTATATTTACTTTGCATTGCCCGGGGGGGGTGTCTTTTTACTTTCATTTTTTTTTCACCGCCACCCTTCCTGTGCTGCCCTTTCGCGTAATTTCTTGTAAGAAAATATTTACATTTCAGGAAAGATAATTCAATGGCATATATTCATGTCATTAAAAAAAATTGGTTTTGCAATAAAATCGATAGCACATCTTAAGAAATGTTGAAATTTAAATCCTATAAATAGTTTAGGCATAGTATGAAATAATATATTATTTTTTTAAACCACTGTTGCATGCTGAGCCTTTTTTTAATTGGATTTTTAAAGTTTAATTGAATAACTTATAATATTGTTTAGTGATGACATTAATTGAATAAAATTATAACATACTTAAAAAAAAATCTACAGACAGATGATATGTTGCCTGGCAATTTTATTTCATAGATATTTTGTAATATCAAATACAATGTTTTGAAATTTAGGATTTTAAATTTAAATTTTTTGAAAACTGATTTAAATTTATTTGTTTCCTATTTATGCCTACATAGGCATCTTGATAAAAAAACAAAAGCTTTGAGTTACGGGTCGTCTATGTTCTCTGTTTTAATGAATGACGTCATCCTTTTGTTACTTTAGCATTAACAATGTCATAAAGGATCTCTATCGCCGAGGTCTTCAAACCTGTTTTAGTGGCAGACAAGCAAAATAACAAACAAACAAGCAACATCCACAGAGTTTTAGTAGTAGTAGTAGTAGTAGTAGTAGTAGTAGTAGTGTGTATATATATATACATATATATATATATATATGTAATTAATGGATAAGCAGGAAAACAGATTAGTTAAAATAATGACACAAACACATCTCTAAAGCCAACCAATATTTTGGTCATAAAACTGACCTTAATCTGTGATATATATATATATATATATATATATATATATATATATATATGCTAACAGGATTCATGTCCCGGTGTTGTCTGTGTAAACCCAAGAAACTCCCCCCCCCCCTTCCGAACCTCATTTTCATTATGATAAACAACTTAAAACCAGGGCAGATTTGCAGTGCCGGGTTGTGAACACAGAGATGTCAATATGTTATACTTTTGCTAGATACCCTGTGAGTGTTAACATAACGTCTGCTTTAGTGCATGAATAATAATGAAAAAAGAAACATTGCAAAATAATATCCTCCAAAACATCTAAGAATTGTTTTGGGGAGCTGGCCCACCCCCGGCTTTATATCTTAAAAATTAAGTTTAAACTCTTTGTTGGTCGTAATTAATTCTCTCTCACTCTCTCCTCCTATTCAGAAGTGTTTGTTAGGAAGACTATTGAAGATAATAGTGTTTGTTAGGAAGACTATTGAAGATAATAGTGTTTGTTAGTGCATCTGTTGGTATGGAAGACCCAAAATGCTACGGAAATCCGTGTGTAAAACTCAGCAGTTATGCGAGAGACCGATTTAAGATTTCCAATGATTTCTGTAAAAAACTCTAATTGTATAATATTCTATTTGACTAATCATGTATTTGTTTATTGTAGTAATACTTTTGTCAGTTATGATGTTCTGTAAATCAGGAGCCCTAACTCTTAGGTAGCGCTAAGAGCGGTTGCTCTATCAACAGTTGTATTATATCGTGGGTAATTGTAACGGTAAATGTACGTGCCATGTCGCACATGGAATGGAACCCTACAGTTATCCGCGGTGGGATTTTCCGAGGCCACAATCCCCATGGATCAAGTCTCGACTAAGAGTCTGGATGTGTGAGCTGATTGGCAACAAACCAGCACCCACTTTGCCCTCCCCGCTCTATCTAAAACCAAAATGATATAAAAAAGAAAAAGAAACAAACCTAAACCAGACACCCACCAAAAAACATCTTCGCCTCCGCCCATGAGGCTGGCATTCACAAATATCCGGGGGCTTAGAACCAACATCAATGACGTGAAGTCCTTTCTCCTTGTATACTTGCCGGATATCCTGGCACTAGGTGGAGCAAACCTACAATCCTCGATCTCCTCACACCATTTTGGCATGACTGGATGCCTCCCACTCTACCGTAAAGACTGACAAACATATGCACGGGCTAGGAGTTTATGTTCAGAACACCCTCTCCATGATTAGAGAACATAGACTAGAATCAGATGATAAAGCCAACATGTGCTTTAGATAAACCTTACAGCACAGCGTTAGTTACTTATATTTATAATACCGTTCTCCTCTGACCCAGCACTGCACCTTGCTTAACTTTGTCTCTGAAAGCATAGATACAGCACTCTCACTTGACTCGAGTGTCCAAATACATGTATTTGGGGATTTTTATGCACATCATCGTGACTGGCTTGGATTCTCCAGCTATACAGACGCAGCTGGTAACTCCACGTATAGTTTCTCCATAGCACACTCCCTTTCACAGACTGTCATATTCCCGACCCACCTCCCCGATTGTGTGGACCAGCAAGCCTCACTTCTCGACCTGGTCTTTACCTCACTGTCCGAGGCTTGTGTGACGAATGCCCATAGCCCGCTCGAGAACGTTGATCACCTTGTAATGATTGATATCACTCTAAAATCTCGTCCCAAAGCTGATAAGCCATTGCTCAACACGACGAGATACTATGAACAAGCTGATTGAGAATCCATCAGAGATCATACCAGAGACGCCCCATGGAGTGAAACTTTTTCTCTTCCTGCTGATCAGTGCACAAATGAGTTAACCAAATGGGTCAAAGCAGGCATTGTAGCACATGTCGCCATGCGAAAATTCTACAGCAAACACCACCTTCCACAATGGTTCACCTCGAAATGTGCAGCTGCTATTGCTCAGAGTATTCCGACAATTCAACCACCATAAGTCAACTACAAATAGACAGAAACTTATAGCGTCAAGATATCATTGTAAGACTGTAATAGATGAAGCAAAGAGACGGTATACAGAGATGACCAGAAAACGCATTGAGTCACAGAAACTAGGTACTCGCGATTTCTGGAAAATCTTCAATAGTGTGGTGAACAATGGGCAATCAACAATTACCCCCGCTAGCCAACTACAATGTCATTTGTGCTGCAACTGATAAGGCTGAACTACTTGCCCAGTGTTTCGCCTTAAACTCCACTTTGGACTCTGCAAACCACTCTTTCCCAAATTTCCCATTGTGGACTGAAACCACACTTGATGAGCTGACCATCTCATGTCCGGAACATCATAAAAAACCTTGCCACCTCCAAAGCATATGGGTCTAATCTTATACCAGTAATAGTAATAAAGAAATGCTCTGCTGAACTGGCCTTGTCCTCTACAAACTCTACAATAAATGCCTTGCTGAATCTTGCTTCCCTGATGCTGGAAAATTGCCTCTGTGGTACCAGTCTTCAAGAATTCTGGAGATAGAACTGACCCTCAGAATTATCGCCCCATCAGTCTACTTCTGCTCTTCACTAAAATCTTTGAATCCTTAATCAATCTAGTGATAGTCCGGTACCTCGTTAATGCTAAACTTCTTTCTGTTCATCAGTATGGTTTTAGGCAAGCACGGTCTACTGCAGATATCCTAACAGTATCTCTGAACGCATATACCATAAGTCAACTACAAATAGAAGGGGTCCATATAGTCAATCTACATACAGACTGTTTTGCTGTATCACAGCTCTTCAGTGTGACTAGACCAGCTAGTGCCTCAACCGTCGATCTGACAGTCGGCGCTTCTACCCCTACATGCTAGTGGCAGTTGACGATTTCCTTACGAGAGCTCTACCCAAGAAGGGGGCATATAGTATATACCTACAAGAAATTAAATCAGAAAATAGATTTTGTCTTTGATTTGTGTTCAGTTTTATTTTTTATGGTTTAAAAATAGCAGAAGAAATTTTGTCTAAGACCTGCATGTCCATATTTTTTTCCATGAATCAAAGTTATAACACAAGTTATAAATAAGAATATTTGCAACTTTAAAACTACAGCCCGATAGGAAACTTTGATCACTATCAGTTAGTCTCTCTTTTATTTATCAAACTTAGCTTGAATAAAACTGACTTTAAAGAATTTAAGAAGCTAATAAATGAATGTGTAAGATTTATTATTTCATAATTGTTTACAAGTTGTTTTTTAATTGTATGATTATTTGTATGTTGTATAGATGTCATTTGTTATGGAAATTTGGCAATTATAGAATTACTGAGTTTACAAAGGTTCAAAATGAATAGCATAATTTTTTTCAGAAAAGTATTTTATGGAGAATAAAAAAAAAGAAAAACAAATTCCACTAAATTTTTCAATTTGATATCCCTGCTCTGTTTAAGTCCAAATTATTAATTAAAATGAACATTAGATTAAAATAAGACAAAAATACATGATTTCTTACTCATTAATTGGTTTATGAGTCAATGATTTAAGAAATAGTATCTTTGCATTCCTCTCTCTTAGAATAATCTAAATCTGTAATTGTTCTTATATTTTTAAAATATAATTTTAATAATATCTGAATATTTTTTCACCCTTTTTTATTTTATTTCTCCATTTATATTTTTTAATATTTTGTTATTTGTTTTAGTATTTGTTAATTGTATATCAAAATATATAACTTATGTAAATTTGAATTAAATGTAAGCATTAAATGAATAGTTTGCCAGTATCCAAACACTCACTGTATATTCATTACTCTTTTAGAATTTTAGAATAATTGAAATGTACTTGATTTTCAGGCAGCCTTATAATTGCTTATTTCTATGACTTCATTTTTCTATGACTGCAATTTTTAAAAACATGATATTATTGCGTTTATTGATGTTCGGAGATGATTAAATAAACATTTTATGTCATTACTAAAAGAGAAGAAAAAATTTCAGTTTGATACTTAATGTTGATATTTTGTAATCTGAGAATTTTATATTGCAATGAACCTTTCCTTGTTTCATTCTATCTGTAAATCCCAGTGTAAATGATTTAATTGTCATGGCTCCTTCAAAATGGGCAAATATTTTTAGCATGTCTAATTCAAAGAATGGAATCATATGTGTGAGGTGAATGAAAAGTACTGAAAAGCCTCCAAACAATGGGAACCAATACAAATGTTCCAGCCTTTTATTTTTTAACACAGTCCCTCTCTAAGTCCACAGACTCCCCCTATCGGAGCTGAAAGGCTCTTAACCCCTTACTGTATAACTCTGAATCTTGGTCCAGTAAGTAGGTGTCCACAGCGTCCATAACCCTTATCATCTGAGGTGAAGCCTCATCCTGCTAGATCTTCATGTTTGGAAATTGATGGAAGTCGGTGGGTACCAAATCTGATGAGTAGGGTGCATGTGGGAGAAGTTGGAAACCATAGTTATGGATTGTTACCATCGGCACTCCTTGGTGGTGCTGATACTCAATTTTTTCCATCTTCTAAAAGTGCATCAACTCCTTCACTTCAACAACCTGCAAAAGTAAAACAGCCTTCGAACCTACAAACTTGTTATTTAAGCATATGAATAGTGGTAGAATATGGGTATCATTTTTATTTCACAGATGTGATGTGTGTGGGGCTCACTACTTTCCATTCACTCCTCATAAAATAAGATTTTATTTTGGAAATTAACAAAATTCATTGATACAGTTCTGGATTTAATGGCTACCATTCCAACAGTTTCTGTAAACCTTTTAAACTAAATAAATTCATGAGTAACTTCAGATGCATGAGAAAAAACCTTGTCATTCATACTTTATATTGAAACTGTGAGTCTGCGGTGCTGCCATTCAAAGAAAATGCTATCCAAAAAATCAATAATTAGCAGTGTTTAGTTTCACTCTTTCATTGACTTTGAATGGTTCAATAATGGTTTGGCTGACAATTTCAACCCATATTATAACACCTTGACATTCATTCTGCCTTCAATTAGCCACAGGTATCTCGACATTGGATCAAATCCATTGAGTGTCACTGCGATTCATCCATGAAAAATTACTTGAGGAAAATCAATTTCCATGTATTTTCTCCAATTTTGATACTTTAAAATATCAGCTTTAAATATTTAAATATGATGCTTTAAAATATTGGACTTTTGTTGAACTTAATAAAAATTAGCCTAATCATAATATTTTTTTTACTGATTTATCAAAAACATAGAATCCATATTATGACACTATGAATGACATAAATTATTATTTTTATTTATTAACCTGCTTATCAAAATTGTTTTTCTATATTTTATGAAGTCAAACTAAATATAAATAATACAAATAATCAAAGTCTTTAATCTAAACAAATAAAAATGTCTATTTCTTTGTACTCTATATTTTCCATATTTTCTTTAGGTTTTTCTTCTGCCAACTTCTCATAAATTGTTAGATCTTGTTGCTATAATATCTCCAATTCTGATTACTGATGATGTTCTTTTGTTCCCATTTCAGGAAGCCCACCATATGCTGCTGGCCCCAAAGAAGCAACTCATTCTTGTGCATGTGTGCTTTCCACAGACAAATTCTTGTTAAAATTTAAACCCAAAGAACAGCAACTGTGGACAGCAACATGTCCTTTAAAATTAAAACTGAGACATCTTGCTCCCAGACATTTCCTGCTTCTACCAACTTCTTGCAGCATGTGGATGTTCCCAACACTATTACCACAGTTGCGGCATCTGCTGCTGGTTCGCTGCATTTCCTCCCATCTCAACATCTTCAAGCACCTTCACTGCCACAACAACAACAGCAGCAGCAGCAGCAGCAACAAGTACCAATTAGCTGTGCACAGATTGATTTTGGCCAGCAGCAGTCACCTCATCAAGTGGGCAGTGGTGTTGGTCAGTTGGGGTTTGCTTCTGAAATGCCTATCGACTCTGTGGAGGAAGATAGTTTTACATCACAACAGGAGGCCAACAAAATTGACTCTCTTCAGTTTAGTCTTCAGCTGGACACTAATCCAACGGGCCAACTTGAGTTTTCTCAATCCAATGAGGCCAACGCTGACCAGCTTAACTATTCTGTGTCTCAAGTGGATGGTGTAGTTCTCAAAGAAACGAGTAACCTGGATCTTTCTCTGGTTAAACAAGAGCCTCTAGACATTTCACAAATTGTTACTGACGAACAGAAAGTGAATATCACTTTCAACACGAGACAACCACTTCAACAACAACAACAACAACCCTTAAGTTTTGGTCAGTCTGTGATCGATGCCAAATTAGCTCAGTTTGAATTTGCTATCAAAGATAATGAGACACTCCATTTCGCAAGTCAAATTATCGCAAGTAAAGGAGATGGACTTGATTTTCCTCCACAATTAGAAGAGCAGTCAAAACAGATAGCATTTGCTGTTCATCCCGGTGATATTAAACTTGAGCAGCCCAGAGATTTGAAGACAGATCAGGTGAATTTTGTCACACAACTGAACACTGCTGACCAACAAGCTCTGCTTAATTTTGGATCCCTTGACCAAACCAACCAAGGCCACTTGGAATTTCTTAGGCAGCAACAACAGCAACCACAGGACAGCAAAGTTGGTGTGATGGGTTTTCCTGCGATGCAAGACCAAACCCAAATGAACTTTGTACAGTCAGCACTTCAAGACCACAATGCCCAGCAATTAGAGTTTTGTCAGCAACATCATGATGTTACGTTGCCAATCATCAGTCAGTCAGCTGATGCCCGCTTACTTATATGCAAACATTGTCAACAGACTTTTTACAATTCTCGCGATTATCAAAACCACATGAAAACTCAACATGGTTCCATTAGCAGCAATGGAAACAATTCTGAAAAGCGGTATACTTGTGAATATTGCAAGAAGAGTCTATCACGGTTATATGGACTGACCCAGCACATCAAAACACAACATAATCGTGATAAGCTCTATAGCTGTCAACACTGTGGAAAGACTGTGACCTGCTTTAGCGAATTAAGAGAACATGCTCGCACACACAAAGTAAACTCATTTGAATGCAGGTACTGCAAGAAAACTTTCCCCCGCACATACAACCTAACACTTCATATCCGCACACACACTGGAGAGAAGCCTTTCAGTTGTACATTTTGTGATAAAACATTTGCTCGTAGCAGCAATTTAGTTGTTCACCAGCGCACGCACACGGGTGAACAACCTTTCCAGTGTAAAGACTGCAAGAAATGTTTCTCTTATTCAAAGCAGTTGAAAAAGCACTACAGCAATTGCGAAGGACCAGAGTCGCGGCTGCAACAATCAGTTCTCAACAAAAGTGCTGGTACATACGGCAGAGCTAATGACTTTGGTGAAAATGGACTAGGCCTTGCCTCTAATTCCATCAGCTCCAATGATATTGCTATGTCCATCTCAAATGATATCAATTCAGTATCCAATGCCTCGTCCTGTTCAACAGGAGCTAGCAGTACTGTGGATTTACCAATCACCACTACCAATACCGGCCACACACCTACGTTCATTGGCCAGGAGAATTTGGATGTAAAACCTGATTTAGCAGTGTTCACGAGAGCTAACCCTCCTCCTCCTCTTCCTCCACTGGAATCTTTTAATAATGGTACCCTTACTAATACCAATCACCAACCGCATCCCCATCAGCAACAATTGGCGCAGCTGCCTCCGCATATGCAGCCACCCTCGCACCACCATCATGTCCCGCACCATCAGAACAATATACAGGTCAAACAGGAGTATAACAATACCTACCCAACAAACCCCGTTTCTGTACCGTTTTCGGCTTACCCTGATGGTCAAACGTTTGATTACAGAAAGCCAGAAGATTTTATTGACCCTTTAGAAGCACCTTCATTTTTTAACCAGGATACAATGGTCATGAGACAAGATTATATAAGCAATAATGATCAACCTGGGTATGCACCCCCACCTCCTCCAACGCACCAACCACCTTACGCTAACACCAATCAAGAAGATGCTGTCACTTATATAAATTTATGAAAAATTAATTTCTGTAAAGAAATATTTTTAAAAAATGTGTTTGTTGGAATTTTTGAAATTTTCCTTTTTTTTTTCTTTTTTCTTTCAAAATAGAAAAGAAATGATGCTTTGCGTTGTTGCAAAGCAAGAATTTTATGAATTGAAAAATTCCTGTGAAAAAAAATTATAAAATGAAAAACACAAAAAATATATGACACTGAATATTGCAGTTAAGTTTGTATGGATGTTATTTTATTTTTTCACTCTGGTTTTGCAAAACAGTATCCCTGTTTCTATTTTGTGATTTTAAAAACTAAACTATTTTGCACAAAAATTACAGCACAACAAAGCTACTTTATTGTAGTGAAAATGAAGCACTGAATTGGTCTCTTCTATTTCTACAAATGCCTTTAAGTCCCTGTTGCCCATTTCCAATGAAACAAAAGTAAATTTAAAAGTTGCCTTCAATCAAATATTTTAGGTCTTCTGTACAATTGGCACATAAATATCTTAAGATTTTATTTTCAATCATTTTAAGTACAAAATTACAACCTAAAATTGAACAACACAGTGCCTTGAAATGTTTTAATTTAAATATTTTGTTTTTATTCTTGTCTGACATTGAACAGACAACAATGAAACAAGGTATTTGATGCTTTCAATCTTAGCTATTCTTTTCTGCACAGAAGATTTTTCATCGCACCATTCTTTATGAATTTATCTCAATTTTAACATTTTTGATTTTTTTTTAAAGAAAACGATTATTAGTGTGAATTTCTACCCACACGTTTTATTTATTATTAATTTTTATTTGCATATAACTTTTTAAAATGTGATTTGCAAACAAAATCTTTTCGTTTTTAACAATGATTTTGTGCATTTTTGGAAAATTTATAAAAGCAAAAAATCATGGCTTCCACATTGACCCTTTATACATTTAGAAGTGAAAAACTGGCTTTCTTATTAGATTGTACCAGTTATTTTCATGAATTGTTTCTCTATTATATACTTTGAATGTGTGTGTTATTGAATGTGTGTTATTGAATGTGCGAGACATCCCTCCCCATACCATAAAGATTTGTGATCTGCACTCGATGCCCATGTTCTGCTGTCACCATCACATTATTAGGACAGGGATGCTGTTGCACTGATCTGTCTTTTTCACTTTGTCAAAACATTTGTTACAAAACACGTTTGAATTTTTTTTTTTTTTACTTTATTATCTGATGCATAATTTTCAAAAACAGATTTTAACCTTGAATACAAGTTGGTCCTTGCTACTTTTTTTATTCATTCATGTCAATGCAGGATAGAATTTGCCTCTCACCATTGTTTTTATTTAATTGTTTTTTTTTTAACTAAATAACTTCTTATCCAATACATATACATACTTTGTCAGGTATATTGTGCCTTGAAGCAGCTTTAAGACTTTGTCGTCTTAACAAATTTAAATGTATTAAAACATTTTAAAAATGTTCCTGCAATGATTTTGACAATTCTCCATTTATAGTTATTTCTCTAGGGCATAGGCCTAACACATCTACCACTAATCATGTGATCTTTATGATATAGTTATTTTATTTTCCACTGTTTATGGCCAGTCCTAATCCCAAGGAAATGATTACTTCCCTATTAATTTTCACCGTCTTCCACACTAAAGACTGATAGCCTTTTCACATTTCTTTACACTCCAAGCGCCCCCCCCCCCCAATCATTTTAACCCCTTTTCTTTTCATTGTTTTTTTTTATCTAAAAATTATTTTAAAACACCACATTAGAATAAAAAAGATAAACCATATTCAAATGAAAGGAATTTATTTTGAAATCTTTTTTTTGTCCTCATCGACAATAAAGAAAAGTATAAAATATTGTTCACTTTCACAAACAAAATTCCTCTCTTCCTCTTCTTTTTAACCCCTGTAATAATGCAAGTACATCGATAGAAATGGTCTCTCATTAGAAACAATAGAAATGAAAAACAACATTTTTGCTATGTGTAGACTGTATAGATTTTTTTTCTCAAATTATAAGTGTTTTTCTAATGCAATATTCCTGCTAAATTCGTTTAGTTTGTAATGTTGGAAGACAATTTATCATTTTAAGTTCACTTAATAAGTTGAAAATGTTACTTTAAATATACGAAACGCTAACAGAAGTCCCTAAAACAAAAAGTAATTATTTGCAGTATGAGTTATTTTATTTTACTACATATAAATTTATGTTTTATGACGAAATTCATGAATGTATATAAAATTCTTTTAGGAATAATTGCGTTCACAAATACGAGATTTATAGTCTGATTGGTTAATTCAAAATTACCATGAAATTTATGCTGTAAATATGGAAGTTTTTAAATGTGATTATTTCAAATGAAAAGTATTATCCTGAAATCATAAATATCATTTAAATACGATTCTTAAAATACTTTTACAAAATTGATCTATGTAATTTGGATTATTCAGACTACTGTTCTCATCTTGAGTGTTATTCTCACAACGTTTCAGACACTGTAACCTCATCATCAATCCTCATCTCAAAAATTCAGAAACAGAATTGATCTAATTTGCATAAAATATTTAAAAACCTATTTTGATAAATAACTGCTATGTTATTCATTCCTACTCACTAATCGATAGTTTTAGGCATAAGAAACTAATGCCATGTGTAGAAAATAATTACATTTATTGTTTTTGTTTGAGATAAAATATAAAACTCAGTAATAGAAATTTTAGAAGAGAGTGGTGGCACTATCATTTTTGTTGCTGAGTTTTTATTTTTATTTTTTTAATTTGATATACGATTGATTAAACACCAAATTTTCAGATTATGAATTTTTTAAAACAAGTTTAATGTTTAGATGTCATATTAATTTATAATAGAGTTTGCCATTTTCATTTACATTTTGATACCATATTTTGAAGAATAACTTTGTTAAAAGGCAAGAATTCAAATAGCCACCCTTCTATTTCCATTTACAAATCATGAAATTAAAATGGTCAAAATTTAGTGCTTACTTGATAGTATTAAAAAAAACTAAATGAAAATAATAATAGTTTGTGTTCGACTGTTATTATTTAAATAGATTTAAAAAATAATCTTGATATAATTATCTTTCTGTCTGTCTGTCTCTCTCTCTCTCTCTCTCTATATATATATATATATATATAGAGAGAGAGAGAGACAGACAGACAGACAGACAGCCACCCTCCTCACTAAATTTGTTATTGCTGATTTTTTAACCATTTTTTTTAATACTATATATATACACCAAATTTTTAGATCATGATTTTTTTTTTACTTGAACATATTTGTTTAGTGTTTAGGTGGGTGTGGGGAACAATTTGACACATTGATTTAACATAAAATAAGATCTGGTTGGTAAATAGAAGTAAGGGGATGTGGGTCATATTAAAAAAAATGATTTTGTGGAAAGACAAGTGTTAAAATGACCTCTCTTCTTCCATTTATAAACTAGGAAATTAAAATGGCCAAAAGAGTCCTATTTTAGTTAAAATTGAAAAAACCATATATTTATAAAATTATATTAAATTTAGAGCTAGATTAAAAGCCTGCATGTTATTTTTTGCTAGTAAATATATATATATATATATATACATGAAAGCAGCACTTTAAAAAATGTATATACTATTATAATGGAATAAAAGGTGATAGTTTTTATTATCACAAGTGATTTATGGAATTGTTGCAGCTTTAAATAACTTTAGAGGTTAACAGTTTTATTTTTTTTAAAATGACTATTCTTAACTTCAAATATTTAGAAAGTATATATAAATGATAAAAATGGCCTTAAATAATTAAACTCATTTTGTTTAAACAGATATTTGTGAATTGTATTTGTATGTAAGTATTGAAAGAATATCTTTAAAAATTGCAAAATTTTCTGATAAAATAATGTTACTCTAAAAGCAAATTTAGATAATTAATAGCTATTATTTTGATAGCATTATATTGCCAACTGAATAGATTGTTAAAACAAATTTTTACTAAAATATCGTTCACGTTCACAAACAAAATTCCTCTCTTCCTCTTCTTTTTTACCCCTGTAATAACGCAAGTAAATCGGATGATTGCACTGAACAAGTAATTCTAATTCTTCTAAAATCATGAAATACAAATTTAATTCCTTTTTGTTTCTTTTCTCTATCAATTTAATTTTTATCTTAATTGATATTGTATATGTTTTTATGACTAAACGATATTCATGGTGGGCACAAGTTAAATATTAATTTTTTCATTCTTGTGTCCCCAAGAATTTACTGGGAAGAAAAATTACTTCAATCTATGGGAGGTAATTCAAATATGTGCTTTCAAATGCTTAGACATTCATTTTATTTCATATAAACATAATGAAGTTATGCATGCAGTGAATGTGTGTTAGCATTTCAATTGTGTCCAATGTTTTTTTTTAATTTTTTGCTTTTCCATTAGAAAATGTTAAACTTAAAAAAAGTGATAATATTTCAAAATCTAAAATACAATTATTTACTTAATGTTTTTAAATGAAAAACAACCAAAGAAACTTTTTATAATCTATTCTGTACTTAATTGTCACCCTTCATTTCTCATTCCCACCAGAGATTAACGTGACTCAAATAAATAGCAAGGTCAACTTAAAAAAAAAAAAAAAAAATTACGAAAGAAATAGATGAATTTTCCTCTTTTTTTTTTTTGCAATAGGGGGACTAACTGTTATCTGTTATTAAAAGAGGTTTTTATTTTTATCTTTATATCCTCTTGATAGCCTCTGTTTCTGAAATCCTTTTTATTTTCTGGAATTGCATTGTTTTTCTTTTTTTTTTCTTTTCTTTAATTTTTGTTTTAATCTAAAAAAAAAAAAACACAGTTTGCCATAAAAAAGGTTGTTCAGATCTCAAATCAAAATCAACTTCTATTTTTCTCCTGTTATCAATTGTTGTGAACAGTTATAACTGCAAAATGTTGTTCTGAACCAATGAATTTCTCTTTGGATTATTGATGCAGAAATAAGATTTTAAGTTACTATTTAATTTAGTATATTTTGTTTTTGTTTTCCTGAAATGGAGTCAGGTCGGAACAAACAAAAATCTTTGACTTCAAAAGTAAAAATTCAATTCTGATTAAATAAATGGAAAAGGGGAGACTACTCTAGTGCCATTTTATTACATATGGCATCTACTCAGATTGAATATTTCATTACATGGAACTACATCTATGTTTTGTTCACACTCAGTATTACTTTAGGATGAGCATACAAACACGTGCAAAACATTACAATATAAAATAAATTATTAGGCAATATTATAAGTATGATATTAGATATATATTTCCATGTTCATCCTTAAAATTGCAACATTGTACTTCTCACTATTTGAAATCAGATAATCTTGCTTTTTCTACTCTCCAAATAAGAAAAACCGTAAAGCTTTACGCATTCTTTATCTGCTCAAGTTTATTTGATTCCATTCTTTTCTACTAAATTGTTATCAAATAATCTTTATTGCACTTAACATTATAATTGCGAAAGTTCTTCACATCATTCTTTTTTTTTGTATTGTTTATGACTTTTTAAAATGCCTTAAGTACTCTGATCCAGGTGAAAGAGGTTGAGTAATCAAAAACGCTTTCTTCTGATCTATGTATTTCACTCGTCTGTGAGTCCTTTTTAAAGATTATCTTACATAAAATCGCACTTTTAACCTTGACTATCACTCCAATCTAAAATGTTTGGATTTTTTGTCATTGTGTTATTTTCTCATCAAACAATCTTGACTAAAATCAACAACAAGGTTACTGAGTGCACAAAATCCTGGTATAAGAAATCAATAAGCAAATATTAAAATAGCAATTATTTTTTGGTAATCACACTATGAATAAAAAGTGTGTTATTTTTAAAATTGTCCAATGTTTGGCGTTAATACTTCAATACTCATAATCTCTAATAAATAAAACCTTTTACATAACGTGATTCGGTCATTTTGTTTGCCTCTCTATTAGATTACTGCAGTAAACACACGTTCACTACTTTCACGTGAGTTGCTTTGTGTACCAATTTTTCCCAGTTTTTGTTAAAATCAAAGTATTTAAATTTATTTACAAAATTCAGTAATTTATTAAAATACAAATAATTTATACATTAATTTAACCATCATCATTTTTTATGACCATCTTCTCATTAATGTGAAATAAATTATTTTAAAACTTTCTCATTTGTTTAAGAAAATCATGATGGACCCATGTCAAAAATAGTGACCGTTTTTGGGTTGTTTTTTTTTTTTTGTGTGCTGCTCTAGTTTAAGACAGAGGAAAACAACATAACTGAAACTCAGTTAACATTAAAAAAAAACTACTTGTCACTGGAATGCAACAACATTCTAAGAGTTTATGCCAAAAATGGGACTATTTAAAAATCATGTAAAGAAACACATTTTTCTCAATCTTTGCAAATCTTTGTTGTACAAAACAAACTTTTCTTTATTATTACTCATTTTTCAATCTTTGTTGCATCAAGTGATCTGTTAAAATTTGTGGCCACCAAAACTGTTTGGGATTTCAGAATAATATTTTTAAAAAATGCTTGTTATTCATTCTTGGTATTCTGCAGTTATTTTTCTATTGGACAAAGTAGCCTCCTGTCATTAAGTGCCTGTAATTAGTTGTCAGACAGGACTTGCAACCAGTTGATCACATTTCCTTATGACCATTCCATCAAAGACAAGATGCTGCCAAAAGCAATAAAAAAGGCATCAGATTATAAATAAAAATATATATCTAGACTATAATATATCCAGACTGGAAATATTAAGTTACTGCCTCTGTGCCTTATATCAATCCAAAATGGCAGACAACATTCTTTTCTCCGATATACAGGGTGTCTCTTAAGTCTCTTTACAATTTTTTTTTTTTTAATTTTGTGCCTTCTCTTGAGGAGTAGCCATTTTATAGGGGTTCAGTTAGCAGTTGTCCTTCCATTAACAAAATATCTGAAATACAAAATCTTATTGTTAATAAAAACTTCAATAAAAAACTGATTAAAACAAAAACATCTGATCAAGATATCTCATCAACTGTCTTTGTAATAATTTTTTAAATTGTAAAGAGACTTTATGGACACCCTGTATAAGATATTCTTATGAACACTTTATTAGATTAGCTGCATTCTCCAACCTTATCTACTCGACTATTATTGTATATTTTCAGTAAATCTCTATCAAAAAAGGCTTACCACAATGGCTGCTTATTAAAAGACTAGAGTGAACCCGAATTGTTACATTTTTTTGAACAAATCAAACATTGAAAAATAGGCAACATTTTATATTGCAATAAAATTTATTTACATTCAAGCAATGAACTATTTACACCATACTCATCGTTTATTGCTACTTTACATCGAGCGAACATAAAAGGAACAATTACAGAGAGAAAGAGGATAAATGTGAAAAATTCATAAAGCATCGATTTTAGGCTGCGTCTATTTTTATTGACATCAATGTGTTAATATTCAATTAACATTTGACAGAATCAAGTGTGGAAAACAACATCTCTTTTCATGTGGTGTCTGTTTTCATTGATGCATATCTGAAGATGTTCTTGGAAGTTGGCCTCTATTCTTCTCGGCTTTGCTCTGGCGATTTGGGCGACTTCATGCAAAATAGCTTCCTTCAAATCATCCACTGTACAGAGCTTATGCTCATACCACATGCCTGGAGGTTTCCCCACAAGAAATGATGACATATGGAGAAATCAAAGAAGGGGGTGTTAGCAAGCATGCAAATGAGGCAGTCACCGAAGAGAGGGCAAAAACATCCATTCATGATCTGACTGTATGAACCGTCGGCCCATCCTACTGAAACCAAAATGCCATGGCTTCAACTAAAAAGAAGAAATACCACTAAGATATCACAGACTGAATAGTACCTGTCTGACACGTCTCTCCCCCATCGGCTGAGTAATAGCCATTTCAGAAATGTACATCTTTTCGGCCCCACTTTCCATGTATATATTTTTGCTGCTCAGTTTGAAGGGAAAAGAAAAATAGGTGAATGGGAAGGGGACAGGCAATCTTTCTTTGATGAAACAGCTAAAACCATCTAACTGCTACTATTTACCCCTGTTGTCTACATTTGTTTCATGAGCAGAAATTACTGACAGCAGAATGTGATATATAAATAAATATACAGATTCACAATGACTGTTATTAGGGGATATTTTCAAACTTTTCAAAATGTCCTCCTATCAAATGTTTTTTATGGATAAGTCTTTCTATTCACAAAACTCATTCTCTCATTTCTAATCTTTGATAAAATAATTTGGTTTAAGATTTGTTTGATCTGCATTTTGAAGCAATTTTCATCTTCGATTAGAATTTGTGAAGAAATACTTCCTCACATCTATTTACGAATTAAATATTCCTCTCATGAAAACAGAAAAAGAACTCTTGATTTAAGTCAACTCTATACAAAACCAAATAAAATCAAAACAAAATTCTATTTGATTAAGAAGTTAATATTTGAAAGCAAATCAATGCGATATTCGGTTGAAGACACTGTTTAATAGAAACTCATATGAGGCAAATGTAAATAAAAGAATAATATTAAAGAATTCAGTAATTATCAATTAAATATTTAGCAACATATTGTATCGAATCAAAGATGGTATGGTGTCATATTTTATTTCCATTTTTTATATTTTGAGGTACTACCTCCTTCTCAAAAAGGAATCTCCCTTCAACTCAGAGAGTATTTTTGCCTTTTTTAATTAATTTATCCCAAATCTGTCAAAATTATCGATCCAATACTATCGGTCATCATTTCATATTGAATGATCTGAACATTTTTAACTATCACTTAGGTTATTTAATCACATCCTTCATTGCAAAAGTTTGGACTCACTTGACATTTGACTTATTCCAGCAAGGAATTACCAAAATGTAAATTGTTTTATTTATTTATTTATTTAATTTTTTTGCTTTCATTCTTCTCCTTTTTTGTCAAATTTTGTTTCCCATAGCACTCAGGTTATGCATTATTTTTTGTGCTTTCTTCATATTTGTATTATTCATAATCACCTCATGATGTAAAAAACAAACAAAAACAAACTCATTTACATATCAAAAACCCTCAATACATTATTCTAAAACCAAGGCAGCATCAGCAATATTTTTAGCTTTAATTATTAACAATCCAAGCCTTTTAACATATTTGCATCATACAGGAAACAATATATTAACAATATCTTAAATACTCAAGATTATGAACGGATACAAAAGTCAGCCTTTAATTAATAAAAAAAATTTTGGAGCGAAAAATATGTGAAAAGAGATTGGATCATAAAGTGATTACCACATACACACCCTCCTCCTGATTCTGAGGATACTTTAGAAGGGGCGAGACAGAATCTTTTGCATCTAACACACAACCTTCTTGGTAAACTTTGGTAAATTCCTGTTGAATCACTGCCACTAATATTTGCCTGATGAAGGCTCTGAAGCTTTGTTGCTTGAGGAAGTCAGTGAGAAACCCCATTTTTCTCTCCTGTGATACACTTCGATATTGATTAGAATCAGGAAATGATATGCTTGGGACAAAAATCTAAAATCAAGAAAATGGCCTTCATTTATTTTCAATCTTTTCCTAAATCATTATGTACCAAATTCAGTTTTGCACCAAAACTTCTTCAATCTTTTACTTTAAAGATTTGGTTATTTGTATTGTTTTTGTTTTTTACTATGGTTATTTCTACTTCTATGTCCGTCTTCAATGGTTGATAACCAGAATGGTTATGGGACTCTCCACGTTTACCTATAAAGACAGCTTCAAATATTAAATCTGTTCTCACTTGAGCAGTGAAGGATCCGAGGTGACTTGATTCTGGCATACAACATCAGCGGGAATTTAAATCTACCTTTAGAGGAGTTTTTCACCTCAGCGCCAAGTTGCAGTCTCTGCGTGCTTTCGTCTCAATAGAAGAAAGGCAACATTTTTTGTCTGTGTTTCTTCTCTATGGAACAACCTGCTAGAGGAGGTTGTGACGATGCCTACCATATCCAGGTTTATGGTGGCCTTGGACAAACATTCAGACTGCATATGGATGTAAATATCTTCTGTCTTTTTACATGGCTTGTTGCACTTTGCTATTTTTTGCCAATAAATTTGATTTGAAATATCAACATTAATTTTGACAATCAATGCAAATAATAACTGGTTGTTGAAAATTCAACTTAGAATTTCTATTTTGTTAATTTTTTGCTTATTCCTATTTTTCTTAAAATCTCAAACTTCCCCTGTCGATTCACAGGTGACTATTAATCATTGAATGTTACCTTTTAGTGTCGGGAGCAGCAGTTGGTCAATTCTCTCAATGTTTTATTTGAAGAAAAAAAATGAATACAAACTCTTCTTATGTTTCTTCAATTTTAACTCAAAAAAATTAAACATTACAATCTGGGCTCAAATGATACAGCTTCTTAGAAAACAGAAAATTCATGCATTTACTTCATTGAAGGAACTTTGAATATTTTGTATTCTTATTCATCATAGTCATCATGCTAATAAATGATTTCTAAAAGATTTTCTTATAAACTGGTTATTGAAATGGAATTTTAATGAAAAACTGAGTGACTGTCAAATAGGATAGTGTTGTTGATATTCTTCATACAATATTCTAAACTAATTCTCTTCAGTATCCTAACTTGTTTTTTGGTTGACAGATACAGTATTAATTTCTTGTTCCACTTTTGGTGTTGCATTTCTTTCTGCCTTTTATCTTCTGCCCAAGAATCTTTGTGGTATGAAAAAAACAAAAAAACACGAAAATCTTCTGAGGCAGCATCCATTGTTATCAATTTAAAACTATGAAAACATATTCTATTTTGGCAGCCATCTTTATGATTTGAACAAAGACTTTTTTCTTTTTCATATATGTATATATAAATTGGCCAAACACATTCAAACACTTTAAAAACATTTTTTTAAGTCTGAAATTGACTTGGTTCCACCTTACTTCATTTATTTATTACAACACTATTTATTGTGGAAAAAAAAGAAATGCCTTAAATCCAGTTTTTTTGTTTGTATGAATGCGGTTCTATTTTTTAAAACTTTCCCATTTCTCTACACAAATTCTTTTGTCGTGTATTTGATTTAAATTAAACTAAGAATTTGTGTAAAGATCTTAGTTGTTTTTTTTGGGGGGGTGCATATTTTTTTCTCTCTTTTCTAATCTCATTTTTACACACATCTTACATAGAATCTACTAACTTAACAAACTGCCACTCGGTGACCTCCAACATTTGTACAAACACCAGTATCTAAGCACTGAAAATTTTTCCCAATGTTCTTTGTAATATTAAGCACATATAAACGCTTGTATATTTATCTGCTTTGTGAGTTTTCCAAAGATCTGATTCTTATTTTAGTTATTTTATTTTTATTTTTTATTTAAACTGAAATGACTAATTTTTCCTGGTGTTCAGAACAACCAACTCGTGTTTTGTGCCATTATTTCTACCCCCCCCCCCTCGTGTGTGTGTGGCATTTCTCTCGCCTTTTGTCACTCATTCATTTTTTTTTGTCTGAACCTGAAAATTTTGTTATATATTGTGTATTATTTATCTGCTTTATAAATGGTCCCAATGGGATTTTTGGTTTCCATACATATATGAAAATTTGCCTTTTTTTTTTTTTCTTTTAAAAAAAAAATACTCAGTCAAATGATGTGAATAATTATGTAATTACAATTATTTAACGACAAATTGATTGGAAATATAGGGCTAATTCACTGATTTTTGCTTTAATACTTGCTTTTGGCAACCATGTTTACGGTTTAGCATTTGTATAACCAATTTATGAAATTGTATAAAAACGAAATAATTTTGTCTCCGAATGATTGTTATTGCATACACATCCTTATGTATTTTCAAATGCCCAAATGATTGATAATGCTATTTGGTGAATATTTGTCTTTCAAAATGTAAACTTAATTTTTATTTTTTTTATAAATCTATTTAGAAAGAAGCTTTAACTATCAAAGGAACAGTGACCAGATGAATTAAAAGGTTGCATCTTTTTTATGTTAATAAAAACAATTGTAAGGTGTGATTATTTTTCCATTCTGTCAAATTCGAGATCTTTATGAACAATCTGACAATTGAATATTCAATTATAGAACACAAAAGCTAAAATGATAATTTTGTAGGTAATTTTCCATCAGTTATAAAAAAACAGAAAAACTGCAGTTCGGTTGAGAATGTTTGTTTTCTGGTGACAGAAAATGATCCTCTTCCACCTCCTTCCATTTTTCTCCCTTAATAAAATTCCAAATGCCATTTCCCCATTCCTATTCCGTTTTGCACATCTTTATCTTCTCTGGAAACATCCCAGTTTGTGCCTTGAGAATTGTTTCAACTGAACATATTATTATTTTGCTACACACAATCCCTCTTTACATCTTTACAAATTCAGATAACAGCCCTTGGCTTAAAAAGAAAATTGATGAACATGCCAAAAACATTTGAAAACTACAAAATTTAATTCTGAACTCAAGTTCTAATGAACTAATTTCTGTCACTGTTAACAAGTTGGCTGATAAGTTGTTCTTTTTTCAATCTTTCTTACCTGAAGATTGAGAATTTGCTAAGAAGATAAACATTAGGAAAACCAACTGCATTTGAGTGAATAATCAAAATAATTTCCATTACTGTTGTTAAAAATTTGTTAGTTAAGGTGTCATTTGCATTTATTCGAATCTGTTATCTCTTATCTTTTAACGTGATGAACTTACCAATCAAAATATGAAAAGTGAAGATGGGCTTTCAAAATCCCTGATTTCTGAAAATCTGTTACATAATATCTGTACACGAAATTTCACTTGATTTAAAAAAAAAAAATTTAATCAGTATTATCTGATCATTCTTCCACAAAGGGAATGATTTCAAGAAATCGTTTACTTTCAACAAAATATTTCACTGAAAAACTTCCTTTCGTGCCTCTCTGCAGCTGTTACAATTGGCTAAGATTATTTTTCAGAATGTTGCGGCTGAAAAATTTTAATGGCTACCAGTGTCTTCACAGTATTATTTTCAATATTTAGAAAAGTTTTTAAATTAAAACTGAAATAAATAAAAAATTTATATATTACCTCAATTCGCCAGATTTTTTTCTGTTTGTTGCTTTTATATGCCATATTTTTATGGCGTTGAGAGTAAAATGAAAATGTCATTTTTATTTTTGTTGTTTTAAGAGGTTAGAAGCTTTAATGGCTACCCAGCATAGTTTACCACATCTGATACATCAAAATGTTTTCCGATTTGGTTGTTTTGTTTTTTTCTTGGAGGCGGAAGCGTCCATTGCTACTTGTGTTGTGCTAAACTGCTTTGAAGCAGAGATTGTTACATTCCACTGCTATTAACCAAACTTGATGCCTTTGGATTTCTTTAAAATGCATACCAAAAAATACAATGTTCTTTTGTTTTCGTTTTTGTTTGTGTGCTTAGAATTTCAATTGATTTGTCAATTTGTTTTTAATCTATTAATAATTAAGGAATTGAAATTGTCTCAATTCCAAAATAATTTGCAATGTTTGTTTTTTTTATTGTTTTTGTTTTTTTAACAGACATAATTTATTTTGTCTTTTCTGCTTCACTTTCCAACTTCAATGTTACGTTTTTGTTTTTCTGCATCTAATCAATACCGAGTGCCAATCCCCCGCCCCTCCCTCTCTCTTTAGGAGAGGGTAATACAACACTCTTTTTTTCTGTTTTGTTCCACTGGTTGTGTGGCCAGCTTGACATTAATTTATATTTAATTGTTTGCCTTGTGTTGTATATTTTTTTTTCTGTTTTTTTTTTTTTACCTCTGCTCAACTAATAAGTTACCTTTTTCTAAAGATTGTTATTATTAAACTTTTAAAGAGCACAGGTAAAACATATATATTTAGAGTTTTCTGTTGGGTTTTTGTTTGTTTTTTAGATCTTTAAGAATGAAAATATTTGTTTTTGTCATCTGTGCTTAAAATATTTCTTACCACATTCACTTGTCTTCATGAAACAAAAAAATGGTCTCCTCCAAAATGTTCTTTTAAATTTTCACTCTGTCTTTTATTGATACTTAAGTGAGATGACCGTTGGACATTTAGTCCACTGAAACTACCAAATATATAAATATGCAAAAGAAACCCTTTACGTGCAAACCTTGTTTGAAGCTTAAAAAATGTGCCTCCAAATAAAATCCCAGTTGCCACAGATTCTGATTGGCTGCTGTTATCCGCGGTGCCTAAATCATCATCATTATCATCATCATAGTCAGAGAGAGAGAGAAAAAAGAGACATTTTGTGAAAGGGGACTCTTGAATATAAACATCTACAGTCACAACAAAATACAAACCCCAAACCATTTAGTTTACATTATTTACGTGTTTAGACTGTTGTACTTCCCAGTTTACTTCAAATGTATTTTCTCTTACCTGAAGAAGGCCGAAGAGTACAACAGCTAAAAAATTGAAAATTACAACAATCAATCAAAGGAAAACTGTCCAAAACAGTTAAATAACAATGCCATCAAATGGTTTATATTATTCTACTTTATTATTATTTTTTTTTTACTAGCCAAAACAGTCACTATTAATAAATCGGCCAAGAGCAAATTTAATATCTATTCATTCCCCCCCCCCCCCCCGGTCAGAACTTTGTGCTGGAACTACTAAGTACTTTGTCTCAGCGTGTTGACATCTTCTCTTCCTCTGAATACTATCAAAATCAGTATTAGCATGTCTCTTGTCCTCTCAGCCCGTTTTGTTGATTGTGTCCTCGAGAGAAAGCTATGAAAGTGTTTATTTTTTAAATTATTACTCTATCTTAAATGCTTATCCGTATATTGCATCATATTCACAGCCTCATTTTGATTTCTAACATAGGGAGCATTACACACTTTTTTGAAGAAGTTGCTTCTTTCAATTAGCATTTTAATAAAATGATTGAGATCTTTTGAATTCTAACAGTGTTGGTGCACAGTACACTATACACCTGCATATGTATATAATCTCTCTATAAATAAATTTATGAGATAAAATCATGTGTGTATATTTCTCGCATCAGTTGATAATTACACATTGAATTATTATTTACTTTTATTTACTATTAGTCAGATATTTATTGAGATCAAAAATGCAATAGCATAAAATAAAACTAAATTTAAAAATTCTTATTTAAATAAATAATTTAATTATAAAATTAGATCCACTAGAATAAATTTTGTTTCCTTCGTAAACAAGTCAGCCATTCTAATCTTTTTTTAATAGTGGAAAAAAAGAATGGATTACTTTGGAAGCATTTAAAATTCTGAGTAAATCTCATGTATTAAAAGATTAAAAGATTTTGGAAGCTATTTACATCCAATAATTTTATAAATAAAGATTAAAACAACATTACCTTAAAGTTATAGTTTTATAACAAAAAGGCAAAACAAAATTAAAGTAAAAAGCTCTCGTAAAATGCCAGGTAGGTACATCTAGTAATATATATATATATATATATATATATATATATATATATATATATATATATATATTGCGAGATTCAACACGATTTGTTGTTGTTGATGACTCTTCGCCGCTTGCTGTGAATACTTGGCGACTTGGTATCTACAAAGTTAAATTCCTCCTAAATTCCAAGCTAATATCTGGTGGCCAGCTGGTAACTCTTGACTGCGAATCAGTGGCGATTTGTGGTGTGAGTTTGCGCCCATCGACTGTCGGGAATTAGCTTCCTGCACTGAAGATTGCATAAGCATGAAACATCTATGTCTGTAGGTATTAAATAATTAATATTTATTTATATATATATATATATATATATATATATATATTAGTAATCCAGGTAAAGTAAACATCCACAGGATAAAAATCCAAATAATTTCAACAGGGCTTATATAATAGTGCTCAATAGTAAATAGAGTTATTAATATAAATAATGTTTTTATTTATTGAAAAAGCTTTTTCAATATGAACATCTAAGTAAAAGATCAGACTTTTCCGCCTGAAGAGATCTTAGTGTCTAATAACTGAAGATTGATAACATGAACATGCCAGTGTAGTGGCTTTTTGTACATGTCTGTATAAATAAAAATATTAATCTCTCTCTCTCTCTCTCTCTCTCTCTCTATATATATATATATATATATATATATATATATATATATATATATATAGATAGATATAAATTCAGTGTGGAGCAAATTAATTTTCATTGTTTATCAAAGAAAATCTTAAACATTATTATGATGGATGTTTTAGGTTTGTGTAAAGATTGAAAAAAAAAAGAGTAAAACAACTTTTTTCATCCTCGGCAAATGTACCGTCTTTATTATCCAACGCAACCAATTTATTTTCTTTTTTTAATTTACAAACCCACTAATAATTTGTAAATGATTGTAAGATGCAACTATGGTGTATGTAAAATGGCTATGTTTATTTAATTATTTTTTCCATGGCCAAATTAATTTTGATTTTGGATTTTATTCCATCTTCCTGTTTATTTTGAAGATCTTAAGAATGGTATCACTCAGACTAATCTTGTCTAACTAAAAACTTTGGTCAATTTCTTATTTCCTCAATTTTTTCCCATTACATTTTTTTAAAAAATTATAGTCTCTTTTTATTTAAAATTCCAGTAACAGAATTAGTTTACATTTTAGGTTCTTAGTTTAATTAAATCCTAAGTAGCTATAAATAAACTGTTTTCAGTATGAGCGTGAAATACTTTCTTTGTTTTAATTTTGTTGTCATTGTCTTCAAATAAAAACAAACTTTTTTAAGGACAAGGAAGTGGTTAGAAATATTGTTTACAGTGGATCTGAGCTGAAGAAATTGATATACACTTTCACTATTTTGCCATTTTTTTTCTCTAAATTGTTAAAACACTTATGAACTATAAAATCATTCAGCCACTTTTTTTGTTTTCAAAATTCTGTCTTCAAATATTTTCATATTTTTTATGTCCAAATTTTTTTCTATTAATTTTTTGCTTCTGGATGAATTTACTTCTTTCACTTCCAGCACTGAACTTCAGTTGCCACTTGTGATGTCCATTTTGTTTATGGTCAGCAGATCTCCTTTTTGGAAAAATGTTGATTAATAAAAGAAAAAAACAAAAAAACAAAACTGATTGCCACACGCAAAAGAAAATAAGCCAAATACTTAATGTGAAAATAAAATGAACCTTTTAAATCTTTTAATTGACTATTTCTCTTGATTCTCATCAATTTGGCTGGATTATCAATTCTGATTCAACTTAGTCTCTGCAAAATAATGGATCAGCAAAATAAAGGCAGTTATACTTTTCATTTCCTAACCACCAGATTTTATGTGCCATTGAGTTTCTTACAAAAATGCTTGTAAAAATGCATTTTTGTAATTTCTTTTTTCTTCTGTATATTTCCAATTCCATTTTTCTTTTTCTCTTCAGTTTACTTTTTCTTTTTTTCTCTCTTTTCTTCTTTGTCTATCCGTATTCAAATGTAAACTAAACACTTCTCTCACTTGGTTTCTTCTTTTTGAAACTTCTTTACTTTTTAACCTTTTTTTAATTTACTAAATCCTCATAACTTTTATTTTTCAAATTTTCACAACTTTTAGTCTTGTAATACAACAGACCCCACATTTTAGAAGTTTGTTTTTTAATCCAAGATCAACTGGAATGCAATGCCAAAAAGACAACAACAATTGTCTTCTTCACTAAATACCCATCTTTTTTCTTTCTTTCAGTCTGCCAATATTGAGATATGTTTACACCCCCCCCCCCTCTCTATCTCTCTCTCTCTCTCTCTCTCTCTCTCTGTCTTTTTCATTTTCCTACCATAATTGTAAATATTTCATATTAATGAAGTTAGAAACAAACCTACTTTTAATATTTGTTGTATCCTATGTAAGTTGTTCATTTTTAAAAAAAATAAATCTTAGTTAAAAATTCATTAAAATAGAAAGATAACCCTAATTGGCTTTTTTCTTTCCTCTTTAATTTTCTTTTATTTCTACAAATAAAGTATGGGAGAGAAAATTGACCGACTTTTAAAGGAAAATCTTTAAAATTGTGGCATGGTATGAAATCTTCAAACAAGATTTCTGTGGTAACAATTCACCTAAAAGAAATTATAGAAATTCTAGCATCTCGCCGTCTCTGCTCAAATCTAGAATCAGAAACAAATTAATGAACATAACTCAGATTGCAATACATCAGAAATTGGAAAGGCAGTTCTAAAAAAAATGTCTTCTTGTAAACATTAGATAAATTTGGTATACTAAAAGCTTTAAGAAAATTTCTTTCTTTTTTTCAACCAGACTATTTTAATCATTTTTACTTTAAATGACAAAAAGAAATGTTATAGTTTGACTGTACACCCTGGGAGGTCGATTACATTCAAAACAGACTGTTATTAATTCATATTAACATGCAATGTTTATTATAGAATAAAATAAATGATCCTTAACATAGTAAATATAATGTTTAACTTACATAATGATTTATAAAAATTTTAATAAATAATTGCACATTATCATGGATTTCTAATTTTATTGTTTTATTTTCATATTAATAAGCAACAGGTTTGTGTGTAAATTTTGAGAATGACACTAAAAAAATCACTCATTTTTTAAATTTCCATTCCAAAAATATTGAATATTTGCATTTGTAGGCTGCATACATATGTTTGGTACTAATAATCATTATTACAACTGTTACCAGCGTTCACTTTTGAAAGGAAAGAAAATTGTGTTTCTGTAATAACGTCATAAACAAAAGTGCTTGATTGTTTTTTAAATCGTTCAATTCTTGTGTGGATACTCTAATTGTCATAAATTTGTAGAACTTTGATGCATTCTATAACAAACAACTAGGGTGTTTTTTGTTGTTTTTAAAAGTGATTTCACACATGATACTCTTACTGCCTCTGTATTCAACTTCAGCAGCACAAAACTCATTATTTTGATGTGTCTCTGCTTGGTGAAACTATTTTTCACATCTTTAAGAACATAAAATGGACAAAACGAACAACATCACTTGGAGAATTTGCACTATTTCTCGTATAAGCCAGTGTGTGTGAGTAAGAATAAGTATGATTTATAAAATTTAAAAAGTAAAAATCGATTAATGAATGAATTTATTTATTGAAAATAGTTAATTTAAAAGAAAAAATGTAATGAATAAATTTAAATTTCAAAATGATATTTTAAAAAAATAATAATTTGGGGGGAAAATTGATCATCTGGAGCATATAAACTGTTAAATAGAAAGTCATATAAACTGGTTTTAAAATTCTTAAAGCTTCATGTATTAAAAGAGTGAAAGTTTTAGAAGCTATTTATATTTGATAATTTTATAAATAGATTAAAACAACATTTATACTGTAACAAAATTAGTTATAGCTTTATACCAATTTCATTAAATTATTATTTAATGACCAAACGATACTAAAATAATTAAATTTAACTTTCAAAATTGTATTTAGAAAATAATTTTGTATAAAAAAGAAAGAAAAAAACAGTACATTTAAAAGGTAAAACAAAAATGAAAGTAAAAAAAAAAACTCTTAAGAAATGTCGTGTATGTATTGCTATAAATGTTATAAAATATATTTTTAAAATGTTATAAAATAATTATTTAATATTAGATCCTATCTTGATATATGCTTGATATTGGGAATAGAGCATTATTATTAAAAAATGTAATAATAAAACAAAAGTAAAGTTACATATTTTTCAAGTTTATTATAATCAAATGTTAAAACAAGGAATAAAATATGAGGTCTTTTTAGCCATGGATTTTCAAAAAAATAACTCTTATTCCCAGAAGAAAAAAATAAATAAATTACTAATTATTGGTAAATATTAATTTGAAAACGTTTTGGTTCTTTTTGCTTTAAACATAATTCAAAATTGTTTTTGTAAACTTCTCAAATTAATATTTCATTCGTTCTTATATATATATATTATTACATTTTTTTTTTTCATTTAAACTTGAAATGTAATTTTTAATTACAATAAGCAATGCCTAAAGAGACATAAATTTAACGACTTGAATCTCTTGGCAGAGATAGCATTTGACATTTTGAGTGACGGGTTTTATTGAGTTACATGGTATCAACAGCTGGTCTTTTCAGTTTTTCAAGGTGAACATTTTAATGAGACAAATTAGGTTCTTATAGATTTAATTTTGAAAGAGCTTAAGCAATATTTCTTTGCTTGCCATAGTGGGGAAACTTTACCGCTTTTATTTGTCCATGTAGCAGTCAATAATTCTATTGAAGTTAGGCATCTTTATAAGCTCCAGTTTAAAGTTTCTGTAATTTCAACTGCCTTCAGTTGTTAAGGATATTAGGATGTTTTTTATGAAGAGTGTCTACTTGCTTATTTTGTTTGCTTTTTTAATGTTTTTCTATAGAAATCCATGTTAGATTTGGGATTTACACTTCAAAGTACAACTTGTAGTCTTTCTGTCGCTTCACACAGAAATAAATATATTCTCGATATATGAATACAAAGCAGATCAGTTTAAAATACTAAACTTGTCAACATTATAGATAAATGCTATTGAATGGATGGGGAAAAAAGACCAATTATAGTAAGCTTTTACTAATGGGTGGTTGTATAATAAAGACACTAGCTCGTTAGGAACTGCCACCAACAGAAAATGACTACTAATTGATTTCTTAAAAGAAGTAAAGTTTATTTATTGCTTTTGAAACTGACAAAATCATTTCCTATTTGTACAACCTTAAGAAGATTTACAAAACAAATGTTAAGTTTTTTTTTCATCAAAGCCTTAGATGTTGTGGGACATCATAATGGGCATGGTGTTGCCTCCGATGATGGCTAGAGGAATCTGCTAGAACATTCAAGCGGTCTCTCGCAGCTTGTTCCTCCAAGTGGCTATCATCTGTTCAATGTCTCGTATGAATCTGAAAAACTAAACATTTTTTGTACATTGTGTTTCAAAATAGACTTCATCACAAGGACAAATTTTTTAGTCAATCAGTCGACAAACCAAATCAAGTATTTTGTTTCACAATCAAGCTGCGATTTACAGAATAATTATAGTTTCATAAGTTAAGAAAATAAAGTCTGATTGAAAGAAGTCTGAAAACTGAATAATTAGGATTTCTTTATTGAAATATTTTTCTTATAATAAAACAAATGTGGATTTTCCATTCTGATTTTTGTTTAAAAAAAATCTGTGTCCATAAAATTTGGACTACTGTTCTCATCTTGGATGTTATTCTCAACGTTTTAGCTGATGTCACCTCCGGCATTCTTCAGGTGTGTTTTGTTGAACTTAGAAATCTCTATGGAATTTCGAACTGAACTTTATTTAATCCATAGGGAGAGCTTGCTCTCGTTCTGTCAGAAGTAATTTGTAATTGTATTCTTAGTATTACCTTCAACCTCCAGAAGATTGTCATTTAGAACTTTTATCTGTTACACTACGGGTCTTTGAATATAAATTATCAATCCTCATCTTAAAAATTCAGAAACATAAAAGAATTTGAGATGTCACTAAAGACATTTATTCAAAGATTCTTCTTTTTTTTTCTTTTCTTTTTTTATAACTGAAAAAAAAACATTTTTCCAAAAATATATGGTTTAACCATATTATTTCAGTCTTATCATTGAAAAAAAAGAAGCTATAAGAACTTTGCAAAATAATTGATATAAATGACACATCTTGATTCGGTTTTGTGTATTTCTCTAAACAGTTGACTGTACCTTTGAAATAAAACCATTTGTCTAAGTATTTGTTCTAGAAAACCAGCCTAAAAAGCAATACTTCTTTAGAACTGTTTCTAGACTTTTGCTGCTTCCTGGGTTATTGGAATGATTCGTTCATTTCCATTTCCAGATACAATTTTCGGTGCACGGATGGTTAAGACTCCATCAGAAGCTAAAACAGAACTCACATTGCTGGGATCGCATCCCTGTAAAAGATAAAAGCACAAATTATACATTCTATATAGAATATTTATCAAGTGAACATAATTGGATAAATAGTTTTGAGATCATAAAATCAAAGTTATGAATTATGACTCCACTTTGAGTAAAAACCAAAAATGAAAACTCAATAGATTTATTTGAAAACTTTAGACTACATCATAACAGTGAGAATAAACAATGTCTCCATGTTGGTGCATTGTCAAATGTTTACACTAACACTAAAAATCTGTGCATGGGTCACCACTTATCAAGGCCAAAAGCCACTCAAGGATAAAAGTTAATGAGATGGAATGATTGTCATTTGAGAGATGAACTTTATGAGAACATAGAGAATGATTATTGGAATAGAGCAAGGTGGAATACTTGTAGGGACAGAAATCTGTTGACATTGGATTTGAAGACAACCCTGTTGTAATCTGCAGGGCAACAGTCCTGTGGTAATGTGAAGAAGATCTGTTCGTGGAAATTCTATCTGATGCTAGGTGCACAGAGGAAGAAAGTTTTTTTTCCATTGTGATAGGAAGACGAGTGCTTGCTGCGATTGTCTTACAAGAAGGAATCATAGATTGGAGCTCAGTCGAGCACCTTCCATGAAAGTAATGATAGAGTAGAGAGAGACTAGCAATGTCTCTTCTGTGAGAAAGGGGCTGTAAGGAACAGAGGAGATCATCTACTAGATTTTGGAATCAATTTTGAACACTGTCTAGCAACGAAGAGTGCTCTGAACAGCGATCAGTTCAAGCCATCATCCAAGTACATCCAAGTACATTATAGGAGGATGATGATACTAAACACACGTAAATAGATGAAAAAAGAGCACCCAGATAGTAAACAACTGATGCCAAGTTATTGGATGGAGTGAAAATGGATTAAAGAGAATAACTAGTTAGGAATATAATGCCATGTGCTACGAGACCGGTAGCTACTTTGGACTGACATGTTTTGATAAACAATCTAATTGGCATCCAAATTGAGTTTAAAGTCACAACTTAATGAACGTTATAGAAAAAAGTGACATCTCAAGAACGAATGACCCGATTTGAATAAAACTTTCATACGGATGTTATTTCAGTATCAGACAGAATTTGTATTTTGGAAATATACAAACTTAAGTTTTAGTTGTATACAGATTGATAAATACTACTTGCAAAAACGGTCCATGTAAAAAATGGCATTTAACAGACATAAAATCACAGTGAGCATTAACGCATGCACCATATTGAACTAGAAATTGTTATTCTCTGTTTTGCACAAAGGTCTTGCTATAGCAATGTGCCATTGTTGAGTCTCTACTTAAGGATGAGTATTATTACATTTGACATTCTAAGGGCCGTTTATGCCAAATTTGGTGCAATTCTGAGTTTTGGAACCTATAAGTGTTTATAATTATAATATTAGTAGTATTTTAATACCCTTTCATCATATGATACACCTGTCACCCCAAGGGCTCTTCATTCTAAATTTAGTGCAATTCTGTCCAATAGTTATGGAACCTCTTAAATGTTTATTATTATTAGTAGTAGTAGTATAATTATGACATCCAATATGCCAAGGATGTTCCATACCAAATCTGATAATTTCTGTTGAGTAGTTCTGGAATGTATAATTTGTTTTTATTAGCAATACTGGAAATACCAGTTATTTGTGGGCCTCCAAGACATAGGGTGACCTGGTGGTGGAATGATGAAGCTAAGAAGTGTATCAAAGAAAAGTGGAAATGGTCTAGTGAATAAGAATTTCTGGTGGCAAAGAGAACAACAAAAAGAGTAATCTACAAAGCCATGGTGGAGGCTGAGTGTTATGGTACCATACCTATAACGGACTTTGGACTTTTCCATTCACAATAAATACTGGAAGCATATGCTTCTCAGTGTAAAAGTCATACCCAGTCTATACTGGCAGTCAAGACTCACGTATTTCTACTCTTGTTCCTCTGTTGTATTATACTTTCCTTCGATATACTTGTTTTATCTACCCTGTGTTCGTGTTTTCATTCCAGTCCTTAACAGCGCCAGAACACTGAGCAAGCTAGGTTTCCAGATATATTACAAAGGGATGACCAGTTGAATGAAGTATTCAGGATAGTTAAACAGATAGCAAAAACAAATGTGGATATTGTTAGAGAGAAGTGTATTTGAAATAACAATGGGGTGAAACAAATGATAGATGCTTGAAAATGCTATTATGAGAGATTGTTGAATACTGAGTTTTCATAGAACCAAGAAAATCTAGAAGTTGCAGAAGCAGTATCTGGTCCAGCTATAAGAATTTAGAAAGAAATAGTATGGAAATCAATGAGTAAGATGAAGATGGGTAAGGCTGCAGGACCCTCATGTGTTGTTGCAGAAATATGGAACTGCTGCAAATCAAACAGGCCTTGAGTTGACTTGACAAATAAGATCATAAAAGAAGGGATTGGATAGAGGTATTACAGAAACTTCAGTTGATGAATCAGGTGATCCTGAAAGTGATTGAGAGAATAATTAAGCAGCAAATAAGAAGTCAGAGAAACATAGATGGAATACAGTTTGGTGTTATGGCTGGGTGGGTACCACTGATGCTATATTTATCCTGAGACAAATGCAAGAAAAGTATCTCGGTAAGAAGAATCACTTGTATTTTGCTTTTATGGATTTTGAGAAAGCTTTTGAGAGTGACAAGAAATGTTGTCTGGTAGGCTTTACAAAAATTACGGGTAAGCGAAATATTAGAATTAACAGCATATTTAGTGGCAGCTTTAAAGTGGGAATACATCATTTGTGTTTTAGAAGCGTTGTCCATCAAAGGAGTTTCATACAGATTGCCCAGAATAGATGCTTTATGTTGAAAAATGATAGCCAGTGTGTGTGCAAGAAGTGTAAGACAAATGAGACGGATGAGAATTCAGATGTGGAGAAAGTATATTTGGATGGCAAGGCTATTGAGATTGTTCAATTTTGTTACCTTGGTGAGAACATTGGCGCACGACAGGGGGGGGGGGGTCTGATTGCAAGAGTTAGAAGTGGATGAAGTAAGTTCAGGGAACTGTTGATCAAGTGAAGAGTTTATCATATGTGTGCAGTGTGGTGATGTAAGGAAGTGAAACCTGCCCAGTGAGGGTTGGAGATGTGTGTGGCATGGAGAGAAATGATATGAGAATAATACGATGAATGTGTAATTTGTGTTTGAAAGACAGTCTTAAATCTGATGACCTCATAAGGAGAATAAATCTGGAAAGTATAGGGAGATATGTACAGAAAAGGAGACTTTGTTAGTTTAGTCACATTGAAAGAATAAGTGAAAGTGTTTGGGTTAATAGTTGTAGACCAGTTGAGTTAGTAGAGTTAGTTGGTAGGGCCAAGGAAAACATGGAAGGAAGTGATAAAGATAGATTTGAGAGAAAGGGATAAATGAAGACCTAGCCAGAGATAGGTTAATTTAGAAGTCAATTTCTAAAAGCCGTCCATCACATGCCTGCATGTAAAACACGTTAAACTGAACATGATGAGCAGCAGTAGATTATAAACTTAAATGATCATATTTTGTGAATTGCGTCAAAATCTAATAAAATGATTGATTGAAAATATTATTTTTTAAAGTACACATGTAAGAATATTTCAGACCTCATAGAATAGTGTACTCAAGTGTGGATACCTGGATATGCGAATAGCGATATGCGAATATTCAAATTAGAAGATATAGAAGGAATAACTAAAAAGATCTGAAAGCTCCTAATGACAAAAGATTTAGGTTTAACTATGTTACTAAAGAGAAAAATGAGGATATTGAGTACTTCAGAATAAATAATTAATGGGATTTCTAAATATGGAACACATTTTTCATATTAATTTCCTCTTGAGTTGCAACTCATCAAGGCCAAGAGCTACTCGAGAGTAAGGGTTAATGAGATGGAATGATTATCAGCCGAAAGATGAGGAAAACTATGGGAGTACTAACATTGATCAATGGTATCAACTGCATTTAATTTCATGTGGCGGTTTAGAACAAGAATTTGTTGACATTGGATTTGAAGACGACCAAGTTGTAATGAGTAGAGAAGCAGTCCCGTGGTAATGTGTTCCACATGTGGAAAGCCCTTGCAAAGAAGCTCTATCCATGGAAATTCCACTTGATGCTAGGCACATGGAGGGAGAACGAGTTCTTACTGTGAATGACTTACAAGGAGGTACCAAAGATTTGAGCTCAGAAAATAATGGTAGAGTAGAGAATGACTAGCAACGTCTCTCCTGTGAGGGGCTGTAAGGAGGAGAAGAGATTATCCCCCACCAGATTTCGTAGTTGATTTTCTACTCTGTCAAGGCAGAAAAGAATACTCTGTGCGGCACCTCCCCAGATGTGGTAGCAGTATTTCATCTGAAGACGTATCTAACTCTTATATAGGTAGAGGATTACATCTGAGGTCAGGTACTTCCTGGAATGATAGAATGATTCAACCATTTTCCCAGCAACCTTAGCAACAGATTTAATGCAAGTTTTCCATTTTCGATCTCGGGTGAAAGTCAGTCCTAAGAGCTTATCAAAACGAGACGAAACTCATTCATTTCGACTGGACAAAACAGAGATCAGAGTGTTGGTGGTAAAAGTAGAGGGGCTTGGTTTTAGAGGTGTTAAAAGTAATAAGCCACTTTGTTTCAGTGCACCACATACTCCAAGTCTGAAGAGAAAGAATCAGCAAGATCTTGATCACCAGTTCTCTTTGGGGTGCTGCCATAAATAGTTGTGTTGTCTGCATCTTTTTATTTTTATTTTTTTACTTATAGGAACGGAATCCACTTGAGAATTAGGGTTAAAGAAATCAATAGTTGAACGATGATCGCTATCATGAGAGAACCGGACCAGAAACAATGAGTGGGATGGGCAGAAGATTACTTAAGAGGAATTGATTATCCGAGAGGACGGCTTAAGTATTTGTTTACATTATACTTGAAGATGACCATGCTGTAATCGGTTGGGAAGCAGACTTGTGGTCTTTTCTTTTTTTTAATGGAAATCACTCTTAACAAAGCATGAAGTCACTTGATGTAAGGAGCTGAAAAGAACAAAAGATGATTATCACAAAGACAGGAGATGCCTATTGACCTTAGTTTTGGTAGGAGGAAAACAGTCAGCAGGAAGAGAGTTCGATAAGCCTGCAGTTCTTGGAAAGAAGCTACTGGAATAAAAAGCTGTATTATAATGAGGTACACAAACATCGAATGAGTCAAACGAGCTGGAAGAAAAGAAGCAAGGACTAGATCAGACAGTTCTGAAGAAAACAGGCTATAATAGTATTTATAGAAAAGACTAGCAACATTGCATCTGTATGTGAGATAGAGAGAGAGCAGAGAAGAAGAAAGGGTGGGGCCAACTAAATTACAGATACACTTTTGAACCTTATCAAGAACCATCAAATTGGACAGATTTACTAGCCTAAATATGATAACAGTACTCTATACAAGGTCTGATAGTACATTTATAGAAATAGAGAAAAATCTCAGCCATGAGAAAGTGTTTGGAGTGATAGGAGCGATAGAGAGAACCGACTTTGTGAGAAGCCGAAAGAGCAATGCCCAAGAAAGATTTGATTAGAAAGAAAAACCAAGAAATTTCAGAGTCGATTTCTCCCCAAGAACAGAGACATCCATGAAAATCTCAGGAATAAAAGAGACACGCCTATGATTGATAGAAACGAGCTGAGTTTTAACAGGATTACACGAAACAAGCCATTTCATACCCCAATCCATAACCGAACCCGTCAACTTCTAGATTGGCTGCATATTCCATCTGATCCGAGAGAGATGAGCGAGAAGAAACACCAGAATAAAGAGTGGTATCATCAGCATAGATGTTAACTTTTTGAATAATATTCTCTGTTAGATCATTTATATAGAGAAGAAACAGCGTTGGGCCTAGAATAGAGCTCTGGGGAACAGCAGCATTGATAGGAAAAGAGAATGAGGAGACACTATCCAGAGTTACTTGCAAGCTTCCATCAGAAAGAAAAGACCTAATAATGTCACGAATCTTACCACTAATACCATAACCTTGAAGTTTGTGTAGATGACAAGAATTCCATACTCTGTCGAACACCTTTGAAATGTCAAGTGCAATTATCTATAAACCGACAGATCTGCTCAGTTACAACAATTAAAAGATCAGCATTTGAACAAAAGCCATACTGAACATCACTAAAAAGGCCCAAGCTTGCCATTGACCAACCTTTCAAAAACCTTGCTAATAACAGAGAGGAGACTAACATGGCGATATTTAGTTGGGTCAGATCGATCACCAACATTTTTTAAAGATAAAGACATCAGAGAAATCTTTCCAACAAGAAGAGAAGCAGAACTGAGACAAACAGAGATTGAATAATTTAGAGAAGAGAGAAAAATGTTCTTGTTCCACAGATGGGATGTTCATGGAAGTTTCGTTTGTTTTATAGTAAAGAGAGAGAGAGCAAGAAAAGTTCTTTGCTGTGGTTGTAGGTAGACGAGTTCTTGCTATGAATGTTTTACAGGGGGGGGGGGACCATGGATTGGAGCTCAGTCGAGCACCTACCATGAACATAACGACACAGTAAAGAGAGGCTAGCAACATCCTTTCTGTATGAAAGAGGCTGTAGCGAAAAGAAGAGATTATACACCATTGCAAATCGATTTTGTAAACTGTCAAGACAGTAAAGAGTGCTCCGAGCGGCACCTCCCCAAATATGACAGCAGTACTCCATCTTAAGACATATCTGGGTCTTATACAGGTAGAGGATTGTGTCAGGGGTCAGGTACTTTCTAGAGCAGTAGAATGATTCAACCATTTTCTCAGCAACCTTAGCAACAGATTTGATGTAAGTCTTTCATTTCAGGTCTGGGGTAAAAATCGGCCCTATAAGCTTATCAAAAAGGGGAGCTTCCTTGGAGACAGAACCATTCATTTCGACTGAAAAGTGAGGATCCAAACGTTGGTGGTAAAAAGAGAGAAGCTTGGTTTTAGAGGCATTAAAAGTGACAAGACACCACATGCTCTAAGTTGGAAGAGTGTGAGAGAGATAGAGAGAGAGAGAAGGAGATGGAGAGCCAGAAAAATCTTGATCATCAATGCTGTTCGAAGTGCTGCCATAAATAATTGTGTGATCTCAGAATTTGGCAGATAATTAACGAAGATCACAAAGAGTTTTGTCCCCAGATTCTTGAGGCATTGATTCTATCTGTTTCTAACCTCTGCCCATTATTAACATTACTTTTATAAACCTATCCGAGAAAAAGGATTCAATGATTGCAAAACGAAATCCGTATCATCACTAAGTAGATTGTTTTTGCTCAGGTGGTTGACAATTTTTGGTTTATCACTGGCAAAACATGGAGTGTGAACAGAAACACTAAGTAGACTCCTACGTCAGTGTTTACCTCTGTCATAACAATTTCCAACTTTGAATCCTTATATATTTTTATTGATAGAAAAGAAAACAATGAAAACTAATGACCGAAATGCAAGGAGGTGAATACGAGGGGGGGGGGGTGGAGATAGAATGAGAAATTGGTTAAAATTATTTGATGGCAGTGACTTTGTTACCTTATTTAGTGGAACTGTGGCTTAGTCAGCGAGTCTAAACAACATTCCAAAACTACGATTATACATCGATTTATTTTCTACTATTGTTCTCAACTTGGTTCTTATCTCAAACTATTGTGCCCAACTTGTTTGTTAACGAACAAAATGAGAACAACAGCTGGGATAAATCAATGAAGGAGAATGACGATTCTTCATTGAAAATTCAGAGAAGAAATTCGAGAAGAAATGAGGAAATTGCGAAAACGATATCCACTGATAAGAAATGATTTGCCACTTGATCTTCGAAAGGATCAAATCAGATAATTAATATAGAATGTCTATTAATGTTTAATGTGCCTTCAAGAAGAAAGTGGTGTTTAACAATACAACAGGAGCGCATGAGAAATGTACTGTTTTACTTTGATTTTGGAGCACAAAGGAACCATAATATTTGACTTTTGTGCCTCTAAACAAGTTTGAATCCTATAGACTGACTGTACTTTTATCTGATTAAATATTCAATAATTTAGACCTCAGATGGCATATAGCCATTATATATACAAAAATAATGTATAATAAAAAGGAAGATTTCTGCTAAATGCAAAAATATATACTTTAATAAAACAAAAATAAAATTTGCACTCTTTTGTGTGTAATTATCATTTTAATGAGACATAGTCATGTGTATATTATGTTCCTTCGATGATATATATTTGTGTTATTAAATGCTGAAAAACAATAACTATTGTAAACAGTTAATTGAACGTGGAATTGATAATCTTTTACCCTAAACTCAAGCGAAAATTGTGGCTCATTTCTTTCCGAGTGGTAAGTGAACATAATATATTCTACTAGATGTGAATACCTTTTACCAATTCGACAATCTGGATCGGTATTATATATATATATATATATATATATATATATATATATATATATATTAGTTAATTAATTTTACATACATAAAAGTAACTTGTTTACATTATAATTGTATATATATATATATATATATATATATATATAATATATATATATATATATATATTATATATATATATATATGTATATATATATATATATATATATATATATATATATGTAGAAGGATGAAAAGGAATTAGAAAAGTAAAAGTCAAATCTTTTTTCAATTCAGTTGCTCATAGCAAGGTATATTCCGCAAAAAGGCAATTTATTCAAGTTAAATTTTTCCTTAAGCCAGGCTTTTCAAAGATCAAAATCTTATCATCCTCTGAAGACGCTGGGATAGATAAGTTGGCAAAGGCCAAAATTTAAAATTTGAGAAAGTAAAATAAAAATTGTAGGGAAAAAAACACAAGGCAAAACTCTGCCCGAGTGCAAGCAAATGTCTGATTGCAAAAAAGTCCGGTGTCAAAAAGTCCAGCGGAGAAAGTGAAATGTAGATAGGTATGTCGTTAAAAGGCACGAGAAGTGACAAGAGAGGATTCAAAGTTAAATTCCAAAAAACCACATCTTCAGGTGCGGCGAAGATAGGTAGAATTCAGAGGGTAAAAGGTCCAATAAACGGTACGTTCGTGGATGCAACAAGGCTCAGTAAAACGTGAGGTGAAAAGTATTCGCCATTTAAAAGACTTCATGGAATAGGAATAAATAGGCAAAAATACAACCAATTAATATTTAAAGGCAAGCCCGTTGAAAAACAAGACTATCTGCTCTATCCTGGATATTGAGCTATATACTTTTCACAATAGGTTTTACCTTTCCGAAAAGTTCGCTTTTAGTTCACCACTTTATATATATATATATATATATATATATATATATATATATATATATATATATATATATATATATGAAGTTAGGAATGTATATTTGTATGTTTAGGATTCACTCCTAAACAAATTAACCGACCTATTATTATGCATTTTGAAACACAACTGCTAGGCATAAGGGATCGTAATGTGGACTATATTTAGTTTCATGAAAAAAGGGGGTAGACGCCCTCTGTGAAAATTCAGATACCTCTGATTTTTGTGAAATTTTAACAATAGGTATTAGACATCAATTAATAAATGGTCCCCAAATTTCACTTTCTTTTGGATTTTTTAAAGGGTTTTATGGACACAACCTACCATTTGAAAATTAAAATATTTCAAATTTGCATCAAATTTGATTCATAGTCATTAGACGTCAATTAAGCAAGATTCCCTGAATTTCAATTTCTTCTTTAGACCCCCTAAGCTTAAACTTTATATTTTAGACATTTTCTAGAATCAAAATCATGTAATGGATTTTGATCAAAATTGGAATAAAGATTCTAGACATAAGGTTTAGTAGCATTACATCTTGGTGTCAATCTTCATAAAGGGACATAAACGTGGTGCAAAACTGCTCTGTTCGGGGAATGTATTTCGCCCGTCCTGAGACAGGTATTCTTCTAGTATATATATAAAGATTAAATTAAACAGACAGTTTATGAATATTATCAAAAGGAAAAAGAAAATATGTAAGGTATAAATGACTTTCTAATCAACAGTTTCAAAAAGGCTCCAACCTTTCTTTCTAATTCCGAAGGGTCACGATAGTAAACACATGTCAGCCATTTTAAAAGCATTAATGATATATCAAAATGGTTGACTTGTGTTTCCTATCGTGACCTCTGTTATTAAAAAGCAAGGTTGAAGTCTTTTTATACTGCCGTTCAGAATGTCATTTTCGGCTTGAATAAAAGTTTAAAGGTAAAAAGTCAAGTAGTATGGTTGATTTATGCACTTAAACCAAGAAAAGAAAATCTATTTCTAACGCGTCCCCTGTAGAAGAAGAAAAATACTGCTTTACCCTGGGTAGTAAATATTGACGTGTAAATTCCCGTTGGATGAATCCATGTTCGTCCTGTCTCTCTTCGTGTTTTGCATGAATTATAATTCGATCCTCCACTGATTTGACTGTCAATTCCTCCGGACTGAAATGACTTACATCAAGGCGAACACGGAATTCTTTGTCATCGTGAGAAACCTGAAATAAATGAAAGAAATTTAGACAGTTTATCGCAGACAAAACAAAAGCATTTTGAATGCTCAACTATAACATTTATGTAATTATAGCATTTTAAATTGCTGTGAAAATATTAAAGATTGTTCATGGCTTTCGGCCTACATAATCAAGAGTTTATAATAAAGAGTTTATAATAAAGAGTTTATAATGATAAAAGTATAATAGTTTATGGATGATGGGTGATTGGGTATCCATATCCATTATGATAAAAGTTTTAGTTGTGATCGACGGTCCATCTGACTCCATGTTCAAAATAATTAGATAGAATGCCCATCCGATTCATGACGTAAAAGTAGATGACGACATTGGAGGTTAACAGAAAATACCCTTTATTTTGACAATGTTGAAAAGGAATTAAAAACAGCTAAGAGTCAATCTTTACAAAAGGGGAGGGGGTGCTACGCATCTTTATAGATTTCATCATGAGCTGATATGCTATAATAAACAGATACACGAAACCAATATATATATTATATATATATATATGTATATATATATATATGTGTGTGTGTGTGTTTTCGGAAATTTATTTCTATTTTGAGCATAAAAGGGGGGGAGGTCGACATATTGCCACTGTGTGAATGAAGGTCAAGGTTGTTTGTCTGGATGGCGTGATGTAAAGCACCTTTTCTATCTTGACAGTAGCAGCAGCATCATCATCGATGTAATGAAGTTTGGACGTGACGTCATACCGGTGTCCATCCGGTGTATTTGGCGATTTTTTTTAGTTAGTTCGAGCTTGGATTTTGAAAAGTGAATATTTGAGTATTATTTTTTATTGTTTTAAGCCCCATTGTTAAATTTTTAAGAAGACTTTTTAGTCGTTATTCTGTTTTGTATGAACTTCTGTTCATACAAAACAGAATAACGACTAAAAAGTCTAATTAATTAAAAAGGGTAATTAATTTGTTTCCAGTTTCGTTGTGCCAGCTAACTCTATCCATAGGTGATTTTTCATGTTTTTATTTTTAATTTTTATCTTGGTTACTGTGGGTTAATGTTATTAACCTTGCTTTGGGAAATAAAAGCAGCCAGCCCCATTTTAATGTAAAATTAAATTAACACCCAAACAAAGAAAAATTAATTTGGAAATTAACACCCAAACAAAAAAAAAACATTTCTCGGTTTCGCAAAACAAATTACAACTTCATTTTTTTTCTTCTTCTCTTTCTCCACCCACGTGTCGGAAAAATATATACACAAAAAAGACGAACTTTTCCCAATCCTTTTTTTTCTTTTTCGACGAACAAAAGGACCTTACAAGACCCCATTTCCTTTGTTTTGAACACGTGGGGATAAAAAGAAAACAAACGCTCACACGCCGCCACTTTTTTTCCTGACCACGTGTTGATAAAAAAATTCAAAAACGCCGCCATCTTTTTTTCCTGACCACGTGTTGATAACAAAATTCAAAAACGCTGCCATCTTTTTTCCTGACCACGTGTCGATAAAAAAAAATTACAAAAGAAGCCGCCATCTTTTTTTCTCTGACCACGTGGAGATGAAAATTCAAACAAAAAAAAAAAAGAAAATACGAATTTCTTTTCTCTGTTTCGACAACAAGCAAAGAAAGAAGCCACCATTCTTTCTCCATGTGGAAAATAACATTCAAACAAACTAAAACAAAAAACGTCATTCTCGTTTTTCTTTCCGTGTGTGACACAAATTACGACTCCATTTTTTTCTTTTTCCTTTCTGTTTTGTTGGAAATATATATAGAAAAGAAAACAAAACTGCTACAAAACAGACAACACACGATGACAAACACGAACAGCATCACCAAGCCCCATGACTTAATACTGGTTGTAAAAAGTCAGGCTCAGCAAGCACCAACATCACCCTTCAAGGCCTACCAACCCTCTTCAACAACTGGACGTTCGTTGATCAACAGGAGGACCCATCAACTTGAACAACCACATCTTCCCGGACATTCATCAAGCACTAAACATTCCCGGACATCACTGACGACACTATGGAAGAAATCGCACCAGTTCAAAAACGAGTACAAACTGCACAAGCACGACTAACATACTCAACAACTGGACGTTCGATGATCTACAGGAGGACACATCAACTCGAACGACGCGCACCAACACCAGTACAGACCCACTTGTACCTGGACCTGCTAACTCACTTGCAGACATTTGTGCATCAGACTTTGACCATAGTGTACCACCAATCTTGACAACTAGATGTTTGTTCATCAGCTCCACAACACGGACTAATTAACATGAACAACATCAACAACTGCACAGAATCACTTGTGCTCACGCATCACCCTAACTCACCAACAACTGCGCAGACCCACATGCGCTCATTCATCAACCACCGCGCAGACCCACGTGCACTCATTCATCAACCACTGCGCAGACCCACGTGTGCTCATTCATCAATAACCGCGCAGACCCACTTGCGCTCACTCATCAACAACCATGCAGACCCACGTGCGCTCATTCATCAATAATCGTGCAGACCCACTTGCGCTCGCTCATCATCCTCAACCAACCGTGCAAATTCATGTGCACCACAGACCTTACCAACAATACCGACCACTTACACACTTGTCTTTGACCACAATGCACGTTCGTTTATCAGCTCCGCATCACACAGACTAATCAACATGAACAACGCAACCAACAACCAACAAGTGCAAATTCGCCTGCAGACTCACTTGCGCTCAAACTTGATGCAGACCCAATTGCATGCAAACAACACGCAGATCCACATACGTTACAAACACTCAATTCTGCAGGCGCACTTGCGATCAATCATTCAATACAGATGGAAAAACAGAAATAAGTAGCATGCACACTACTTTTTCTAATTTTCAACAGCAAAACAGACATACACACAAAGAATGCTTCTCATCTACAACTGTACATATTGAATAATACTTTCAATATTTTTCAATCTGGGGGTGGGTCCTTGTAGCAGTTGCGTCCTCCTTTCAAACATAACTACATGTGTATGTATATACATATATACGTTATATTGGAAGTATTATTTCTATTTTTAAAATTTTTATTTCTATTTTTTTTTTTTTTTTTTTTTTTTTTGTACTAACCTGCGGGGGCCAGGAAATACCCAACTAGTAAACGGGCGCAGGCTATTTTTACCCCTCTCGGAGTGTTGGACCCGTAAGACCTTGTAAGGCTATCCATCTAAGAGAAGGAAATCTCTGACAAAAAAACCTTGCTACCAGCTATTTACGCCGTGGCAGTAAACCGTTGGGGAGAGAGGCCTCCTTAGTCTTGATCGACAACCTTCCTAGAGTTGGAATCTCGAACAAAATATCCGGTTTGCAAACCTACAATTGCTTAAGGAGTAGATAGGTTCTGCCTATCGCCGGCCCTTGCACTCCTTCTTTGTTTATTAGTCAGGCGCAGAGGTAACAGCACAGGGACCCCTCTAAACACTACGTGCCTAGCCCTGTTTCCTTACTAGGACAATGAATGCTGTTCTCCTTCTCTCTATTTGGGCAACTTGGGGAAAATTTTCTCGTCACTAAGTCTTACATGATCAGTCTGGGTCTCTCCTGTTCCGACAGGTTGAGGGTACAGGTTAGACAGCTTGTCTGACTGCTGTTTCCGACTGATAGGAAGGAGCCCAAACTCTTGGGTAGCGCCAGGAACGGCTGCTCCATCATCAGTTGCATAATACCGTGGGTAGTTGTATGTGCCATGTCGCGCATGGAAAGGGACCCTGCAATTATCTCCGGTGGGCTTTCCCGAGGCCACAACCCCCATGGACCAGGTCGTGACTAATGGACTGGTTGTGTGAGCTTATTGGCACCAAACAAGTACCCACCTTGGCCAACCCACTCTATAATCAAAACAAACATGTTATTACAAAAAAATAAAAGCAAACCTAAACCAGACACCCAACAAAAAACACTCTCGCCTCCGCCCTTGAGGCTCTCCTTCACAAATATCCGGGGACTTAGAACCAACATCAACGACGTAGAAACTTCCTCCTGACAAACTCCCCGGATATCCTAGCTCTAAGTGAAACTAACCTTCAATCCTCAATCTCCTCTCACCACTTTGACATGACCGACTACCTCCCACTCTACCGTAAAGACTCTGACAAACATATGCACGGGCTAGGAGTTTATGTTCGGAACACCCTCCCCCTGACTAGAGAACATAGGTTAGAATCAGATGACCAAGACTACATGTGCTTTAGATTGACTATACATCACAGCGTCAGTTACTTATATTTCTTATACCGTTCTCCGTCGACCCAGGACTGTACTCTGCTAAACTCTGTCTCTGAAAGCATAGATAGAGCACTCTTAATTGACTCGAATGCCCAGATACATGTATTTGGGGATTTTAATGCTCATCACCGTGACTGGTTGGGATTCTCCAGCCTTACTGACGCAGCCGGCCACTCTACGTATAATTTCTCCTTAGCTCACTCCCTCTCTCAGACTGTCGATTTTCCGACCCGCATCCCCGATCAGGTAGACCAACAAGCCTCACTTCTAGACCTTTTTTTGACCTCAATGCTCGAGGCTTGTGTGACGAAAGCTCATAGCCCACTCGGGAATGCTGATCACATTGTGCTAATGATACATATCACCCTAAAAAAAAGTCCAAAAGCTGATGAACCGTTGCTCAAAACAACAAGATACTACAAGCAGGCTGATTTTGAGTCAATCAGAGATCACATCAGTGACGCCCCATGGAGGGAAACCTTTTCACTCTCTGCCGACCAGTGTGCAAACGAATTAACTAAATGGGTCAAAGCAGGCATCGAAGCCGATGTCCCCATGCTAAAATTCTTTAGCAAGCCCCACTCTCCCCAATGGTTCACCTCGGAATGTGCAGCTGCCATTTCTAAGAGGCAACAAGCATTCCGTAAATTCGGCCGCCATAAGGCAGCTACTAATAGACATACATTTATAGAGTCAAGAAATAATTGCAAGGCTGTGATAGGTGAAGCGAAGAGAAGGTATGATGAGTTAACAAAAAAACGCATCCAGTCACAGAAACTAGGTACTCGTTATTTCTGGAAAATCTACAATAGTGTAATGAATAATGGTCAATTAACCATTCCCCCATTATCAAACCACAATGATGTCATATGCACGGCCACTGATAAGGCTGAACTACTTGCCCAGCGCTTCGCTTCTAACTCTACTTTAGACTCAGATAACCACCCCCTCCCCAAATTCCCATTGCGGACCGAAGCCACACTTGATAACCTGGTCATCACCCCCTCCCAGGTCAGAGACATCATAAAAAACCTTGACACCTCCAAAGCTTGTGGGCCTGATCTTATACCAGTATTAGTAATAAAGAAATGCTCTGCTGAACTGGCCCCTGTCCTCTCCAAACTCTACAATAAATGCCTAGCTGAATCTTGCTTCCCTGATAGCTGGAAAATTGCCTCTGTGGTACCAGTCTACTAGAGTTCTGGGAATAGAACCGATCCTCACAACTATCGCCCAATCAGTCTGCTGCCGATCTTTGCTAAAATCTTCGAATCCTTAATCAATCTAGCGATAGTAAGGCACTTAGATAATGCTAAACTTCTATCTGACCGCCAGTATGGATTTAGAAAAGCACGATCTACTGCGGACATCCTAACAGTCATCTCTGAACGCATGTATCATACACTTGACAAGGCAGAAGAAGCTAGGGCAGTGGCGCTTGATATATCCAAGGCCTTTGATAAGGTATGGCATAAAGGGCTTCTCCTGAAAATACGCTCATTCGGTATTACTGGGCAATTACTTAATATAATCAGATCCTTCCTAGACAAAAGAAAAATCCAGGTTGTCCTTGATGGCCGTTCATCTAAGCAACATGACATAAATGCTGGTGTACCCCAGGGATCTATCCTTGGACCTCTGTTGTTCCTGATCTATATAAACGATCTCCCTGATGACACAGTGTCTGAGATTGGTTTATTTGCTGACGACACCACACTTTACTCTCGCCATGTTGGCAAAACCGACACAATCATATCCGAGGCATTGGCTGAATCCTTAGAAAATGACCTCCAGGCTGTAGTAGATTGGGGTCACAAATGGTTGGTAACTTTTAATGTCACTAAGACAAAGCTCCTTTCCTTCAATAACTACAAAGAACCTCTCCAACCACCGATTGTCATGGCTAATAACATCCTACCTGAGAGTTCATCATTCAAACTCCTCGGCCTAACCTTCACAGGTAACATGAATTGGAACAAATACATTGAAGACATTGCCAAGGCTGCCGCAAAGAAGGTTGGCTCTCTTTACCGTGCTAGTAAACTCCTCACACCTGACATTATCCTGTATCTCTACAAAGCCACCATTCGCCCATGCATGGAGTATTGTTGTCACATCTGGGCTGGTGCATCATCTACTAGTCTCTCCCTCCTTGACAAGGTCCAAAAAAGAATCGTCAACCTAATAGGTCCCTCACTGTCAACCCAGCTTCAGCCTCTGTCCCATCGCCGCAATGTAGCATCCTTGTGCTTGTTTTACAAATACTTCAATGGATTATGCTCCGATGAACTGGCTACTCTGGTGCCCCCTCGACGTAAATTCACTAGACTAATTCGACAATCAACTAAATCTCATTCATTCACTGTGGAGGTCCCCAGATGTCAGAGAGCCTTCTACTCAAATAGCTTCTTTCCTCATGTTGCTGGCCTCTGGAACTCCCTCCTTGCCCCCTGTTTCCCCGGCAGTACAGACATGCAGAAGTTTAAAACTAATGTAAACAGACATCTCGCTGCACAGATCCCAATCTAGGTTGACTGCCCCCTACCTTCTCCCCTCTTCTTTTTTCTCAGTAGCCCCTTACGTCTACAGTGGCGTCCTGCCTTGTTTGGGGTGAACTATGTTAAAAAAAAAACAAAAAAAAAAAACTATGTTCAAATAGTTCCACAAGCAAAAAACTTTAGAAACTTTGATAGAAAGAATGCATTAACTGGTGTCGATCACGGCCGTAGTTGGACTCTGACTCTGACCGCATGCTGGCAATATATATATATAGGATACAGAATATATGAAAAATGACAAAAATAATGATTTTCTTTTGTAAAATTGAGACATGAGCCGGACTAAAAGACCACGGATCTGATGAAGCACAACCGCGGATCAGACGAAGCACAACCGCGGATCAGACGAAGCACAACCGCGGATCTGACAAAGCACAACCGCGGATCTGACGAAGCACATCGCGTATCTGACGAAATACAACCGCGGATCTGACGAAGCACAACTGCGGATCAGACGAAGCACAACCGCGTGACGTATGTTTGAAACTTTGAGCTACACTACTGCTCTCCTCACACTCACACACATTTGTCAAAAGTGTTTTATAACAATTTAAAAAGTTTGGTCATCACAAAGCAAAATGCTTACAAAGGACTTGCGATTTTTCTTCACATATGGCTGGTATCTCAAAGGTCCTATTCACCAATTACATGCTGAGACCCCTGATAAAAAAAACCCTCAACACTTTAAAAGTTTATATTTTCTTTCTTTCCTTTTTTAATTTATGTTTTTTTTAAATTCTATTTAAACAAAATCAAGTTTTCTTTTGAAGAATTAGACATCTTTGAAAAGCGAAACATCTGTAACATGGATCCTGACTTGGATAGGATATAACGACGGTCGCGTCTTTTGAAATGTACTAAAAGACACGCTGCCAATTACAAATGTTATAAGCGGCGAATGAGAACAAAGGGACAAAAATTCATGTAATGAATGATTGAGAAGGGGTCACCATTTAGCAACTGCTAAATTCATCAAAAGTGACTGAAAGAGAGAAAAACATGTTTAACGAACAAAACATATTTATGTATTTACAAATTTACAGTTTAGGTGTAAAAGATATTTATTTTGAGTGATTAAATTTTTCGTTAGAAAACTTAAAAGTTTTCGTGCTTGTAGAATTTTCGAAGTGTTGAAGATGACACAAGTGTTAAAAGTGTTTATGTCTATATGTTTGTTTTCTGTCAGTGTGAATAATGCGTGCGTGAGTTCAGGAGACATCGTGCATATGTGGCCTTTATCAGTGTGTGAATATGTGTGTGATTTGGTGTGCATGAGTTGAGTATTCATTTACCTCCCCTGCCCCATGTTAGTGGACTGTCTTGTTTCTGGCTCAACTGTCTCTCTGGGTTTTTGTTCGTCAAATTGCTGTTTTTATTAGAAATTGGTATTTCGCACATGCTCTCGGGCGAAAATCGTTTCGAACGAGCAGGAATCATTTTCATTGGTTGAAGAATGTCGCATTAACATCTTTATGTGAAATGATGTTTTCTTTTAAAGTTCTGGAGCGGACGTAGTACGAAGTTATTGATTTTACTGTCTTCAATTTACACTTGATATAAAAATGAAGAAATGAAAAGGAAAGAGTAAGCTAAACGAACAGAGAAAGACAGAGAGTAGCTTATATCAGCTAGTAACATTTTATGTTCGCTCGTATCGCATCCCTACCTCGCTACAAATCCACGTTTCCATTGCATGTAGAAAAATGGTTCCGTTTATTTGAAAACGAATAACAATAACACCTTTGACTGGATTATCAGGTGAGGAATTATGACGTCATCATTAAATCATACTCTTGGGTTGAGTTTCAAAATAGAGGCAGAATAATATGTTATCGAGTGATGCATACACTTCTCTTGGCTATGTTTAAAATAGAGCATTAGTAGGTTCATAGGAAAAGATCAGTTTCAAATATGTATTAGTTACACATTCACACATTCTTCTCTCCATAGTTTTACACGAGTTATATAAGAGTTATGCTTAAAATATTGCGAACTTGTGCCGACGATAAAATATCACCGGATACCCGAGAGCAGAATCTGCCCAATATAAATGTAACGGTTCGCTTAATTATTTAGGGCAAATATTAACACACCTTCGAAGAATATCGCTGCCTTTTTAGAAAATATCAGCAGTTTCTGGAATTTTGCTCATAACTTTATTTTTTCAACCAAAAAAACTGTAGATTCGTCGCTAATTCTTGGCAACATTTTTTTTTTTTTGTTATAACGTCGTAGAATCCCCTTCTCCTTCTTTTGAGGGGTGGTAGAATTGACTAACAAGTGAGTTGTTAGGAATGTTACATATAACCAAAGGAATGTCTGTGTACATATACGCAGTGCTAACGCTCGAAGTTCATGGCCCCACCCAAATCTATGATATGACGACTCTACTTGGAGATTACTCAGGTCTTTTCCGTTTACTGCCCGCCACGTGATACCCTCCCCCCCATAGTATCTGTTCGTTCGTCATGATACCATCCTCCTAAGCATTACCTCCTCCATTGGGGGATGGCATTGTAGTGTATGCTCGTTCGTCATTATACCATCCTCCCAGGCATTACCCTTTTCCTTGAGGGGAATAGTGTAGTATCTGTATGTTATCATGGGGGCATCCTCCCAGGCATTACCTACTCCTTTGAGAGACTGGCTAGGATTAACTAGGGTAAGGATTAGGAGCAGTGTAGTATCAAAATGTCCACTAGTGTCGAGTATTAAACGGAAAAGATTCGATTATTCTTCGGAAACAAACCAACGTGTTCATTTTTTAAAATCCACCTCAAACCAGAAAATTGTTTAAACTTTTGGCGTTTATTCAATACGTTATACAGTGTCCGTCATATATATTTTCTTTTGTTTGTAACTTTGCTGATACTTAAGCATTTTTGAAATCTATTGCATGTGTCATTCGAACGCGGAAATCGTATATTTTTATTTGATAAACATTTTTATATAAATTTTATTTCATTTCCATTTTTATTTCAGATATACATTATGCCCACACGTTATATATTCATGTTACATTTATTATGTTGAAATAAAATCATATAGTTACTTATAGTGGATCCTGTATATTTTATAAGAAATACAAGTTTTCAAATTCAACTTGATAGCTATTTTTAAAAAAATGGAAGTTTGAGGAAATTTAAGTGTAAGTTACTTTAAGGTTTTTATATTTTGCATTTATTTCTTTTTATTTATTTTATTACTGTTAAAAGCGACCCTATATCATTTTCCAATAACATTTTAACCAGGAGGGAACAAAATAAAAATAAAGAGGCCTTCAGAGCGTTGATGAAACCCTCTCCAGCATCAGGATGGCTGATATTTCTTTGTGTGCATGTGTAAATCGGAACCTACTGCTGCTGTCTATGATAACTTTTTTTAATGGAAATCACTCCAGACAAGGCATAATGCCACTTGGTGTAAAGAGCTTAAAAAATACCACTTCAAAGTAAAAAACTAGCCAACGATAAGTGTTAGATGGATAGATTCCGACCCAGAAAACAGCAATTCTCCCCCCTTTGTCAGAAACATCGCTCGTTGTATGTGAGGACTAAAGGACAAAATAAGGGAAGCGAGAGTTATGAGACTGCTGAAAGTAAACCCAAGGTCCACTTTCTACTCTCCTCGTGCTGTTCGCTTGTGCATGTGTGGGTGTATACATTACTACTGTTAGTGTTGTTACTGCTGTTATTGTTGTTACTACTGTTATTGTTGTTACTGCTGTTAATATTTTTAGCGCCAATTTTGTAATTGTGGAATAAATGTATTCTCTTCAGTTTCAGAATAAATTTTGATCAGTTCACACGCGCTTTGATGCTTTCATTCATTTGATCGAATTTCGTATTTCACTTTGCTTCCAAATATCCAACAATGAATAATTCAACAAACTATAGTAGACATTCATTTAATTTAACAATGACCACCATCCGATCTAGGTGTTCCGGTAGTTAGTACCGACTCTGTACGTACGCACTTTCAGGGGTGGTGCTAGTTTAGTCTATATCAATGATCTCACAGAGAATGTTATTCAGAAGATTAACATCTATGCTGATGATACCATTCTTTATTCTGGTGTTTCTTTTTGCCCATCTCCCTGGGATCAGATAGAATATGAAGCTGATCTAGAAGTGTACTTGCTGCTTTCGGTTGTGGATTGAGGTACGAAATGGCTTTTTTTCTTTTAATCCTGTTAAAACTCAGAGTGTGTCTTTCAATCGTAGACATGCCCCTATTCTTCCAGAGATTTTCATGGACGGCTCTGTTCTTTAGGTGAAATCTACTTTGAAAATTATTGATCTTTCTTTCGCATCAAATCTTTCTTGGACTTCATACATTAGATCCATTGCCCTTTCTGCTTCTCGTAAAGTCGGTTCTCTCTTTCGCTCCAAACACTTTCTCACGCCTGAGGCTATTCTCTATCTCTACAAATTTGCTATCAGACATGGCATAGAGCACTGTTATCATATTTGGGCTGTTGGATCTCTGTCCATGTTCTTAATAAGGTTCAAAAGCGTATCTGTAATTTGGTTGGTCCCACCCTTTCTTCTTCTCTGCACCCTCTCTCTCTCACACAGACGTGATGTTGCTAGTCTCAGCCTTTTCTATAAATACTATTATGGCACGTGTTCTTCAGAATTGTCTGATCCATTTCTAGTAGCTTCTTTCCAAAGGTCAATAGGCATCGCCTGTCTTTGTTATACATCAAGTGGTTCCATGCCTTGTCTGGGGCGTTTTCTATAAATCAAAGTACACATATGTTTTCATACAGTTTAACACATATAAAAAAAGCTTCAATACACGTGACCAAGGAACTTAAGCTTCTCTCTTCCTTTAACGTGGTTGGTTTGGTGTCCGCATCGTTCTAGACGTTCAAACAAAGGTTAAAATGTTGACTTGGGTCTAGAGGTTCGAATTGTGTGACCGGCAGAGCAATCACTCTCCACACTGATGATTCCCGGATATATATATATATATATATATATATATATATATATATATATATATATATATATATATATATATATATCCGTCCTGTTACAGGAAATTTAGCGTGTAGAAGAAAAAACTATGCGACAAATCTATTCCAAGTATTTAGGGGAATTGAGAAAGCAAATCTATTTCCATAATGAAAAATTTTCTGCTTTCTATATTGACTTATAAGTTTCGTCTTTTTTTTCTTTATTTTAACTTTCCAGTTTGAAATGTTTTCTTTCTTTGGTTCTTTTTTATTTCACCGATTAAGACGTTATTTGGTATGAATATGAATTAATGTGAACACTGGGGAAGCATATTTTATTCTGTCATTTTTGACGGAGGGTGTACACTCGTTTGAAAGAACACTGAAAATAACTACAATAGATCCTTTTAATTAAACGCTCACATATCCTCCAATAAAAACTTATATAAAAACTTATACAACGATGTTCAGATTTATTCTGGAATGTACATAAATCAAGGATCTACCTTATGAGACAAGACTGAATGCGCTGAAGCTTCCCTCACTGTACTACAGGAGGGAAAGAGGAAATATGATCCAGGTATATAAGATCCTAACTAAAAAAGACAATGTGGACCAAGAAAAACTACTATCATCCAGAACCAGGGGCAACCCCTTGAAGCTTGTGAAACAGTACGGAAGACTGAATATAAGAAAGTATTCATTCAGACTTAGGGTAGTTAACAGCTGGGATTCCCCACCGGACGGTGTAATCAGTGGCAGAACCATGAATGACTTTAAGACTAAGCTAGACCAGCATTGGAGAGGCAGACTCTATATGACCCGCCCATTGCACACACTTTATAGTCTAGATGATACAAGAAGAAAACATGATCGGGAGTTACAGGCATGAGCCTTTTCCCCTTAAAAATCTATCTATCTATCTATCTATCTATCTATCTATCTATCTATCTATCTATCTATCTATCTATCTATCTATCTATCTATCTATCTAAAAACGGTAAGTATATTTACCATGGCGTTAATTTATAGTAGGGGATCCAGCTCCCCCAAAAATTGGACACTCTGGATTGGTGCAAAATTTGCCGTGGTCGGACATGTCGGCATTTTCCGGTCGGGGCGCATAGGGCAACTGGCGATAAACCGATCCCACCTACCGGAGGAGAAGGAGGCAATGCCTGGGAGGATGGCCTCATAAGACCGAACAGAACCATACTCCACTCTGACATGCCCGAGGGCCCCTAAAGAGGATGTCTTTCACACGATGATGAGTCAGTGTTTTGTGGATCAGACAGTAACAGAGAAAGTGTAGACGTACTTATGGAATTTAGCAGATCTGATGAGAAATATCGGTGTCAGTCTATTTCTGAAAACCTACGGCTGCTGCCCTGCCTGTTTGGAAGAGTACAACTGGGTAGAACACTTAAAGAAACATGTATATGTATTACATTATTAATATATCATCGTCCCTATTTACTTGCTTCCCCACAAGGGCGGTTTTTAATGTGGGAAAAATCGAGCTCCCCACAAAGAGGCATTCTATACTGGGACAAAAATTTAAATTACCTCAGTCTAGAAGGATTTCTCCTTCACTGACCGAATATTAAAACAAATACTACCACTTTGGTCTAACCATTTAAGTGAAATGATAGACAAATAGATGAATGAATAAAAAGCGGATGGACCAAAGAAATGCAATCAAATTAACTCATATGATTTAGGATATTTCGTCTTTATTAAAAGATTTTCTCGGAAATAATAAAATGTGATTTTATTTATTTATAATTATTATTATTATTTTTTTTTTACAGTAAATAACATATACATATAAAGGGGGGGGGGGAATACAAAAACAAAGTTTTCCAATGCCTTAATACTCTAATCTTCTCTCTCCCTCCCAATTCATCGAGGAAAAAAGGTTGCAATAGACTCTTACGTCAATAAATGTTATCATTTCCGGTTATCTTTCTCAACAAATAAACAGCAAAAAAAAAAAAAAAAATCGCATTTACTACGCTGACTCGCCCGCTGCTCCTCTTCCCCACCCTTCCTTCACCCTCACGCACTCCGCGCGACATGCGTGTCAAAACGTATCATTTTGCCCCCTTTCCTTTCTTGCTCTGTATTTTTTTTTTCAATCTATTTTCATTTAAACTTTAAAATAAATTACCCCCATCACATACCTTTAGGTCAGTTTTTAATGTGGGCAAAACCAGCTCTCCAAAAAGGGGCATTCTGGACTGGGACAAAAATTAAAATTGCCTCGGTCTAGAAGGAGTCCTCCTTCACTGACCGAGGACAGAAAAAATGAAGTGTAGTATCAGAATGTTCGCCCCACCTTTTTTCTTTTCTTTTAATTATGCGAGAAAAGGGATTTTGAAAGTTAAATTTAAGTATTACGATATTGTTTGGTCATTAAATCATTAATTTAACCAATTGTTATAAAACTATATTATAAAGCTAATGTTGTTTTAATCTCTATTTATAAAATCATTTGGTGTAAATAGCTTTCAAAACTTTCAATATTTTAATACTTGGATATTTGCTAAGAATTTTAAAGCCAGCAATTGCTTTCTATTAAATATTTTAAATAACCTGTACGCGTGGCTCATTGTGTGCAACTATTCACTGTTGATTGGTTAAGAATCTTAATACAGTAATGTTATTTCAGCCAATTAAAAGTGCAGAAAATATATACTTTAACACCTTTTAAACATGTTCAAATATTGTCGCCATGCGTTGAGATCTACCTAATTAATATTTAAATCAGGCCTTGGGGAATATTCTACATAATCAGCCCGAGATCTTTCATGCATGGATGCTTCTCATCTCAGTGCTGGCGACAAATTCAGACTGTCCAGTTACTACTAACCTCACCCCCTGCTTAATGAGTCACTCAGTGCGACAGGCTCAGGACTGCCTTGGCAGTACCAGACACTACCTTGTTAGGATAAGGTATTGTCCAACTCAGTGCTAGAAGGTAGATTCTTACAGGCATTATTTCCTCACTTTGAAGGTTTGGTGTATTTGATTACCTGAGGTGCCCCTACCAGGGAATGCCGACGGGTTCCTTCCTGGCTATTTTTGTACCCAGCTAAAATACCCTCTGGGGAAAAATGGCTATCTCCACTTGTGCCTCATCTTGCTCTTGGTGGTAAGCAAGTAAATCCAATCCATCTTTTACCTGCTTTTCACTGCAGAAAGGTTAGACATAAAGTCAGTTTAATGTGGTGGGAAAAAAGCAGCTCCCCCATGAGGTTACTTTGGGAGGATACAAAAATAACCAAGAACAGACCAATTGGCATTCCCTGGTAAGGTGCCTTAGCAATAACTCCCACATCCCGAAGGAGGAGGTAATAGATGAACCTCCTAGTACCGAGACAGACCATACCTCAATGAAGGGTCTTATGGTTGAGGACAGACCTAGGTTGTCAGAATGATGCCAAGACGAACCTCGACTGTTATTATAACTGACCACTAACATCAGGATCGCCAAGATCGCCAAACAACGTTTCCACTAGGGAATCCAAGAGTCCAGAGGTCATAACTTGGTATAACTAAACTACTCGCGGATGCTCCTTTTTACTTTGTATTTTTATTTTTCTAATTTTAATGTTTTAAATGGGGTAGAGGTGCGATGGGACTAAAAGTCTAGAATGTAGGTTTTGAGGAACGCTGCTTTTGGGTGAGTCCATGTGCATTCGGACTCAGTGAGTCAGAGGGTGTTATTTTTACCCTGTGAGGAGACTCAGCTAAAACCGCTTCTTCAGTTATTGTGGATGGCTGGTTGGTTATGTTTCCTCTTTGTGATAACTTGTCACTGGCCACACTGTTAAAGATTTCTGATATGGTAGGTTTGATATACAAGTTTAAGGCATTATCAATCTCGTCGCTATCATCCAGTTGGCTAGGATTAGCTCTGGGCTGTGTCAATGGTAATACAAGATCTTTACGCATTCTTTATTGCAGACTTTGTATGCAGTAGCCCTTAAATGGGAGCCAGCAAACTTCTCAACATAGATCCAACCGTTCTGTTTGGATGACACTAAATACCATTCACAATCATTGTTTTGGGACAGGTCCCCATGAAGGTACACAATGTCACCAGTCTCTACTTCTGTGTAGGGTCTTCGTGGCCGGTTAGGAACCTTGAATCGTTTGCTGCATTGATGATTGTTGATACGTCTGCAGTTTTGTTGATCAATCAGGTCCATATAATCAAAGTATGTGTTCATTGGTGAACTGGTCCCGGTGGTATAAGACTTTCCTCGGGGAGAGTATGAGTTATCCAACCTCAAGTTTCAATGAGTGCAAATGAAGAGACCTGTGTACCGATTCTCTCTCGATGTCTTAGGCGGCCTTTTCCGTGACAAGGTTGTTGTTGGATTGGGGGGGGGGGTAACATATCTCGATTGCGATATAGTGATTTAATAAGAATTCATTGTTTTCAATGGACTTATAGTCGGAAGTGGAATCTGTCCTTACTTTTAAATATTGGTAGGTACGTTACTAGTATAAATATTAGTTAAAATATATTTGTTTGGGTGGGTTTTGCTTGATGTTGTAAACAGGATATGTTCTAGACAAGGATCATGGGGAGGTAACAGGGTTTTGCTTTACTGTATTTGGGGAGAAAGTCTTGTTGCTAGGATGGTGTGTATAGGGCCCATATTGATACTGACTTCAAAGTGACCAGCTTAGCCACTATACCCAGGCAAGTCACATTCGAATACATCAGAGAACTTAGCAGTGTGCTGTTAGAATCCCATATTTTCTGAGGTCAATAATATGTCATCAAAGGCAATGACTACACGAGGAGTGTTTTTGTAGTGTTTGGTTGAAACCCGATTGACACTTGCCAGGTTAGAAGTTGTTGGCAGGGTAAACATGGGTATCACCTGAAAGAGATCTGATCTCCGCATTTGTTGTGGCTCATTGGTGGTGTTATCAAGTTGCACCTTGCCTCCTATGGTCCTTGTAATTATAGGATGCTGCCAAATCCTTTGCAATACTTGATGGCCTGAATCCCAACAAGGCTCAATGACAGATATGGAGAGTTTATTCACCAGCCAAAACGGTGGTTTGTTGGCGTAGGGCACACAAAATGTAAACACATTGAACTCATTTTATATTAGGTGGTGATGTGATTGAGCCGTACATGATTTGGATGTCACCAATCCAGATCTCGGATCTAGCAGGTCTGACTGACAGGTAATTCCTTTGCATTCGTTTTTTTTTTGTGAGGACAGAAAATTTTTCATTATTATTATTTCTACTCACTATGAGTTCTCATATGAGTCATTACCAGTGATCATGCATTGGTATAAACAAGTGGTGTTTACTAAACCTGAGTGACAACAAGTCTCCCCAAATTTCCAGTATTCTTTGCTTCTTTTGGTCACCATTGCAAATCACTTTGCATTCTCGCAACAGACGTTGGCAATTGTATTTTTGCTAATAACGGCCATTGGATTTTTCTGGAATCTGAGTGATAATAAGCCTCCTCAGGATTCCAGTACTCTTCATACACTTCCATTGGAGCTCTGGGTGGTGCTTTATCTTGGTCTTTCCATGCTCTCAGACCCTTTACGATCATTTTATGTGACACCAACCACTAATGGTTCTATCGCATTTTATTATTATTATTATTATTATTATTATTATTATTATTATTATTATTATTATTATTATTTACTCACTAGAAGTTCTCACATGATTGATCACTGGCAATAACAAGTGTGAATGACATCATGTTTCCCCAAATTTACACCACTCTCCATCTGATTTGATGTATTGCAAATCACTGTATGTTATTGCAACAGTCGTTTACCATTGATTTCTTGTTGATAACGACCGTTGGCTTTGTATGGAATTTGAGTAGTAATATACCTCCCCAAGATTATATGCCATTCCAGTGGATTTTTGGATGGTGCCCCCCCCCCTCAGTATTTCTATTCTCCTTGACCTTTAGACGACCCAAAAAAATGGTTACACATATACCAAGACTTTTTAATAGATAATAGACAGGTACTAAGACTTTTTAATAGATAATAGACATATACCAAGACTTTTTAATATGTAATAGACATATACCAAGACTTTTTAATAGATAATAGACAGATACCAAGACTTTTTAATAGATAATAGACATATACCAAGACTTTTTAATAGATAATAGACATATACCAAGACTTTTTAATAGATAATAGACATATACCAAGACTTTTTAATAGATAATAGACATATACCAAGACTTTTTAATAGATAATAGACATATACCAAGACTTTTTAATATGTAATAGACATATACCAAGACTTTTTAATAGATAATAGACATATACCAAGACTTTTTAATAGATAATAGACAGATACCAAGACTTTTTAATAGATAATAGACAGATACCAAGACTTTTTAATAGATAATAGACATATACCAAGACTTTTTAATAGATAATAGACATATACCAAGACTTTTTAATAGATAATAGACATATACCAAGACTTTTTAATAGATAATAGACATATACCAAGACTTTTTAATAGATAATAGACAGATACCAAGACTTTTAAATAGATAATAGACAGATACCAAGACTTTTTAATAGATAATAGACATATACCAAGACTTTTTAATAGATAATAGACAGATACCAAGACTTTTTAATAGATAATAGACAGATACCAAGACTTTTTAATAGATAATAGACATATACCAAGACTTTTTAATAGATAATAGACATATACCAAGACTTTTTAATAGATAATAGACATATACCAAGACTTTTTAATAGATAATAGACATATACCAAGACTTTTTAATAGATAATAGACAGATACCAAGACTTTTTAATAGATAATAGACAGATACCAAGACTTTTTCGCAGCTGACACTAAATTAAGATCTATAAAATAAAGAAACGATCTTGATATTAAATAAATAGTTTTGTCAATATTCTCTCGTGTCTTATTTATAGAAGAAACTCCACAAATTGAACATTAGTAAAGTTATGATTAATTGAAAAATAAAGGCAGTTACCAAAGTATTTTAATGTAGGAAAAGTATGAGTGGTGTAGGGCATGTGTATCCCTTGGCCTTCTCCTCGACCCGGCCCAGCATCTATGCAACAACTAAGCGTGTCTCTTTATATATGTGAAAATTTATGTGTAAAAACAAAGAACAACAAAGAGAAATATGTAAACCGGACTCAAAAGCAACCCCCCTCGTTCGAATATTAAACGTAAAAAATGAAGAATTCCAAAATACATGACAAAAATCAACCTTTGCCACATTTCAAAGAATACAAGCTGGACGATTATAGCGTGGATGGAATGAAAATAATAGCAACTAGTTTCTTTGGCGATTATGTTGCCAACAAAACTTATGCAAGTGTTCGTTGGATACCGAAAATTAAATGATTTTAAGAGGTGAAAAAATGTCTTTATTTTTTGGAACACGGTTTAAATTTTAAAATTAAAAAGACAACGAAGTTTGTTTGATGACGTTAGGAAACAAATCAGTTGCCGACTTTTAAGACCACATACGTCCGATACCCAACACTCTAGGGTAATACACAGACAACGTAATTAAATTATATATTATTATAAATATCATTAATATGTTTTAAATTACATGCGGAGTTAAAAAAGTAATAATGATTTTAGTTTTAATTTATTTTTAAATAAGACCCGGAAGAAATGACATTCGTCGTTAATTAAATCACTCGTAAAAAAATAATAAAAAAATAAATAAATACGAACGATATATTTACTAAGTTTAAATTCCAAAAACCAAAAAAAAGAAGTTGTTTATAAAAATGTGTTCTTACTTCTGTAAAGCCCGTCGTCTGCTGATTGTTTGAAGATGTTGTGCTGCTATAGTGCGTCGAGTGAGCCGACTGTGCCGAGTGTGTCGAATACGCCGAGTGCGGAGATGCGCCGAAGTTATGTGTACGCATCCAGTTTCGCCACTGATTAAAAAATTCATCGATCATAGAGGGGCCAGTTCCAAAATGTTGATCCATCACCCGGGACCCTGACGGAACATCACTCCAAGGATCATCCCAGTTCGACCATGAAGGTTGACGACTAAAGAAAGGTGTGATAGTTCTTGAATAGGGATAATTCGGGTTTGCCATAGCTGTAGTATTCTGTGATCTTGCCTCTTCTGAATGATGCCGGCCTTTACAGCAGCCGTGCGTACCTCTTGCTACTCACACCCAGAATATCTCGTATATCGCAGACTCTCGGCATTTCATCAGGTTACTCACCGCTGCCCAACATTTCAAAGATAGGCACCCCCTCCCCTTCCTTGTCTTTTATTGACGCTCGCCAATTAAACCCCATTGGGGATTATTCTTGTAGCGATTACACGGATCCAATATTATCAGGTTAATTTACTTTCATTTTTATCGTTCTCTCTCTCTATATAAAATATTTTTAAAAATCTGTCTGTCTGTCCGTTAACTACTTTTAGATTATTTTTACTCACGAACTTAAAATTTGGTACCTATACAGATAGTCGTAAAGGTGACATTATCTTGAAATTGGTGTTCAAAGGAGCGTGTTACCTTTGATTTTAATGCGATTTGAACCATAATGACAGGAATCGATTCTCAAAATTTGAGAAGATTTTAATTATTTTAAGATTCTATAATAATAGGGTCTTAAAAAATAAAAACCATTATAAACCCATGATTTTAGTCGGGTGAATTCTCTTTTCACAATTTTCACCATATGTTTTTAATTGAATTGAATTCTTTTTCTTTCTTTTTTTTAAACGAGGTCCCGTGGAAGTATTACCTCTTCTTGCATCTAAATTACCTCTTCTCCCATCTGATTTTCATGAGATTTAAACCATAATTAACGGACAAAAAATTATATCGATTTTTTAAAATAGAAATCGAATTTCGGTCATTCCGTAGCCCTCTTCAAACTTTTATAAGCCCAGAACTTCAGATACCATTTTTTTTTTGTTTGACCATATCAGTCAATGTTTTTGCTTGCTTTAAAGTATTTTGAGGTTTTGATTCTTTCACTTATTAAAGGTTTCAAGTGTGTCTCCTTATTTTGAACCTTTCCTCGAAGGGTTCGAATTCCACTGGATGTGTTTCTACCTCTAATTTTAATAAGTGCTAAACCGTAATTAAGTAATGCGTGCAAATGTTAATCACTCTAAGACTCCCTAATAGAAGCTTAACTCTACAAAATTTAAACTTTTCAAGTCCATAACTTCAGTATTGTAATCTCTATTATTAGCACACAAAATGAAATAGATTCTCAGAATTGAGCACCTTTTTGTAATTTAAAAAAAAACCTAATGAGAGCTTAACTGCAAAAAATTAAAACCTTTCTCAACCCATAAATTTAGTTTTCTAAGCTCTATTTTTACATATACGGCATAATCACGTTGACACACCGGTTCCCGTTAGATCACCGAAGTTAAGCGACATTGAGCCTGGTCAGTACTAAAATGCGTGAACATTCGGGTATACCAGGTGCTGTATGTGTTCTCCGCTTATCTCGGCATTGTTTCCAGTCGTCCTGGACTTATTCTTGCCACTTAAATTAAGCAGTACCGATTCAGGAGAGGGGTGGTTGGGATTGTCTAACCCTTGCTTCACAATTGACTTCCTACGCAGGCACTCTGACAGGGTGCATCCATTGTCTCTCGAGGCCAATTGACGTATTTTTCTGAAATCACACCGAGAATAATTTCAGTAATCAACTCAAGTGTAGAAAAATATCAGTCTTATATTAATTAATATACAATATGCAACAAAACGCCAAAATAAACGAGAACAATAAAGGTTATCCATAAATTTAAGCTTGGCGTAGCACAACCAGTAACTATTGAATTGCTCTAACCAGATGGA
>OY744524.1:46615107-46732607 GCA_963556195.1 Sepiola atlantica
AAATCGATGCCATTTAATGAACTCTTTCAATAGGGGTCTATAGTTGTGTAGATGATTACTTTTTATGTGTTGGCTGTGTTCTCCAGACACTTTCGTTATTAGAATTGGAATCGGAATCGGTAATTGTATCAGAATCGGGAAAAATATTGGAATCGTCCTATCACTAATAGTAACTGAAATTCAATGTTTTAATTGCTGGCGGCCATGATGTCTTCAATTAATTTGGATGAAATAGGTGAGATATTCCAACAGTCCTATACTACAATTGAACATTGATTTAAAGAATTTGGGGGGTCAACCAAAAGACTCCCAGGCAACACGGGTAGGGGCATCTAGTCTTAAATAAAAGAATTAATATTCAGAAATAAATTTACACTTGGTAAGTTTAATGGCTTTTCTTTCTATTAAACTGACTTTGAAAAAGAAAAGTGATCACACAAATCAGATGTAACAAATACAATTAATATTTGACAGCTGAAAAAAAGCAACGTTATTATATTAAATTTGATCACATTGTACATAGTATTACTTTCAATCCTTTTAAAAATGATTTCATCAGGATGGAATATGTTTCAAACAAAATATTAATACAATTTATTTATCTTTCAAATTTTACAAAAAAGTTCACAGTATAACAAATTTTCTTTATAAAATAAGATATGGCAAAAGGCCGAAATTGGGTGGGGTGAGATGGGGATCGGTTATCGTCCTCTTGGTCTATTCTCTAAACTAGTTTCATTCACCAAAATACCAGATTCACTCTATGGGTAAAACCGACTTAACATTATCCCCAATGATTTGACACTTTTTATTTACAAAAAAAAATGTGTACAAATTCATCAGTTGGGGGGGGGGGGGGCTAAAATACAAACAGAGATTGCTGAAAATAAAATTCTAACTGCGGTGGTTAGTATGACCCTCCCAAATCTATCTAGCTCTGAGCTGCTCACTGTTTTCCGGGTTATTTCAAGAGCCGAAATCAAGCAAGATAATTTCTAAGTGGAAAAACAATATTGATACAAATTTATGAACATTTATTTTCATCAGAAAATAATATCGATACAATTATTGTAAAAATTATTTCATGGCAAATAAATAAGTCACAAATATGAGACATTTTTATCTAACAATTGAACATTTCCGTTTTATACATCAAATTAAATTAAATTATTTTAATCAATATTGTTTTTAATTATTTTAATCAATATCGTTTTTAATTATTTTAATCAATATCGTTTTAAATTATTTTAATCAATATTGTTTTTAATTATTTTAATCAATATCGTTTTTAATTATTTTAATCAATATCGTTTTTAATTATTTTAATCAATATTGTTTTTAATTATTTTAATCAATATCGTTTTTAATTATTTTAATCAATATCGTTTTTAATTATTTTAATCAATATTGTTTTTAATTATTTTAATCAATATTGTTTTTAATTATTTTAATCAATATCGTTTTAAATTATTTTAATGAATATCGTTTTCCAAAGTCAAGAGGAAAACTCTGGAATCATTGAAATTGAAATGATAGAATCTTAAAAACATATTTAAAAAAATATATTTATTATTTTGTTGATCTTCTCTTTTACAACATGGCCTTCTTGAATAGAAACTAATATTTTACATCAAATAAATTCTGATTCTGTTGAATAGTAAGGTCATCTCCATCAATCAACTCGGATAAAAAACTACACCTGAAAACTATTTCTGCAATTAATCTTTATTATATTTTAAATTGCTTTAGAAATGATGAAAAGAAAACTAATTATCCAAAAGTAATTTATTTTCAAATAATATTTTTTAAATTTGGAACAAAAATTCATTTTTTACAAAAATCAAGCAAAATCAACATTTGAATATGATTATTATTACAACTTTAAGAAAACTTGATTACGAACACAAATTCATTTAACATTTTCTATTTTTATTTTTATTACTTGAATCTGCTGCATATTTAAATTTGTGATTGAACATATTTTGTATACTTACATCCATTACCTTCTTCTTAACGGTTCTGTGCTTTTACTTACAATACTTTAAATAATAATCAGTTTGAGCTAGAGAAAGAAAACATCAACGTTTTACTCTTTGTAGATGTTGTTATTTGAAAAATAGTTCAGCCAACTACAAATGTTCTTCAAGTAAACAAAAGGAAAAGCAGGGGACATTCTGAAGTAGAATACACAAGGAATTTCACATTGCCACACAATTTGTCAATAACAATACACATTGCCTGGGAAAATCTTCATACGTACTGACGTGCGTATAAGCAGTTTGTAACAATTATTGTCAAGGTAATGGATTAAACAGAAAAGGGAGACCAGTTAGAGTATTAGAATTATAAAACACTGTTTAGTTTGGACATTGAAAAAATACTTCTGTCATAAAAGAACATGATTACATTTAAGCATTTCAGCCATAGGAACACAAAACAATAACAATTTTGGCATCCTGCACTCTATAATAAAGAGCAATATCTATTAAAAAAATTATTTTTATTTTGTACTAATGAGTCAAAGGCCAAAAGCCACTCAAGGATAAGGGTTAATGAATTTGTCAGGTGGATGATAGGACAACACTTTGAGAGGATTAGAGACAATGGTTGAAACTGAGCAGAATTTGATTATTTAAGAGCACGGATCGACAAGAATTTGTTAACATTGGACTTGAAAACGACTATGTTGTAGTCAGCTGGGAAGCAGCTCCATGGTATACAGGTACTTCTTGGAAAGAAGTTTTGCTCATAGAAGTTCCGTTTAGTTCTAAGTACACAGAGAAAGAAAAGAAAATTGTTTACGGTGGTTGAAGCTAGACAAGTTTTTGCTATGAATATTTTACAGGGGAGGGGGGCAGAGATTGGAGCTCAGTCGATCACCTACCATGATAAAACCGATGGAATATAGAAAGACGAGCAACGTCTCTTCTGTGATAAAGAGTTTGTAGGGAAAAGAAGAAGACATCCCTCACGAGATTTCGAAGTCAATTCTGTGCTCTGTCAAGGTAGGAAAGAGTGTTCTGAGTGGCGACAGAACTCCTTCTTAAGATGTATCTGCCTCTTATACGGGTAGTAGAGATGGGCGGTTTTACCGAAAAACCGCGGTTTTTCGGTTTCGTCTCCATACCGAATACCGAATCGGTTTTTTTTTTTAAAACCGTAACCGTTCGGTATTGTGTTTTTACTACAGTAAGCCACCATGTACAAGGAAACACGGTTGAAAAGATTTTCCGATTTGAATAAAATTGAATATTACCAAAAAATGTTATATTAGTAAGAGGACAGATTGAACAAATATATTACTGCAATTACTGCTATAAACACGAGGCGATTTTTGTTTATTTTCATTCTAGAACGAATTTTAAACATTTTAAAATATGAATATAGAAAATGTTGTTACATTTTTCGTACCCAACTAGTAAATAAATTAATCTTTCATCTTTTTTTATGCATTAAAATTATAATTGTACGTTGTTTTGTCTTTCGGTAATAGTAATTTTAAATTATCTTATCCTAAAAAATATTGTCCTTTTTTTGAGCGAAAGTCAACAATGGCTGCTAGTATTGCTGATATAACAATCAATCAGCAGCAGCGTCTTGTATTGATTTACTCCTCTCCAGGAGTTAGGCACAAGGCCAGTTTTTATCTTACTCCCACAAGTAAGATGTGACCCAAGGTCGGGTCGGGAAAGTGGGGTTTAAAAATTGCCTGGGTAGCCCCGTCGGCATTCCCCGGTAGGGGCGCCTCAAGCAGTAAGCAATTAACTTACTCCTCCCCAAAGAGGGGAGGCAAAGCCTGGGAGGGTGGACCTCCTAGAACTGCACAGGACAATCCCATAGACCGGCGTAAATCAAGCCCCGAAGGCCAAGACAATACCAGTCTATGGGGTGCAGTATCCATCGGAACAGATACTACACTTTGATCTTAGCCAAAAGGCCAGTCTTGTAAAGCGTTGTAAAATTCGTTTATAAATTTCTTTAAAAGTAAGATAAAAAATACTTTTTGTGCTTAAAAAAGTTAATCCTATTTGGTTCTTTTATAAAAAATACTTTAAAAAAATACTGGTTTTCACTCAACTTTCGAACTTCTAGTAGTAATGAATTTCTAGTCGCCAATTTAAAAAAAAAAATTAAGATTCTACTTTTTTAGGCGATTACGTCTTAAAGTCTTGGCGAAAAAAAGAAAAAACAAAACAACAAAAAATAGTTTAGAATTTAGAGTGGAGGATCAGTTTCGCATATAAATTTAATGTAAAATGATCTCCGATTTCCCGGCCATTCTTGCCTTTTAGTGAAATTTATAAAATAAATAATTACTCTACCATTAACTCTAGGTACGACTAACAAGCCCACCTCCTAAAAATGCCATCTTGACCATATCGTACCATTAACCTTAAATATGAGTGGCAAGCCACTCTTAAAAAACTCCCTTAACCCTAACACTAAGTCCGAATGGCAACCTCCATCCAAAACAAAACCCCTTCCTTAACCTTATCACTAACCCTAAGTCCGAGTAGGAAGCCCTAATCCTACAAAAAAGCCCATTAAAACCACACATAATCGTCTAAAAAAAAAAATTTAAAAAAAGCAGACGCCCATAAAAAAAAACGCACAGGATTTATTTGCCATAGAAAAAAATTGATTAATGCCCTAAAACGCTAGAATGGCCCGGAAATGGTGAATTATTCTGCATTAAATATATGTGAAACTAATCCCCCACTCGAAATTCTAAATGAATTGTTTTTTTTTCTTTCTGCTAAGTTTTCAGGGTGTTCACACTTAATTGCCCCTAGCCCTACCACTAACCTGAAGTTCAAGTGGTAAGCCCCCCTCCTCCCACAAAAACCCTTATAATCGTCTAAAAAAAAAGAAAAAAAACAAAAACAAGAAAAACGCACAGGATTTATCTCCCATAGAAAAAATAATTAACTGTCCTAAAACGCTAGAATTTTAATGGCCTTGAAATGGGGGATTATTTTATGTGAAACTGATCCCCACTTTAAATTCTAAAATAATTGTTTTTGTTTCTTTCTTTCTGCCAAGTTTTTCAGGGTGTTAACATGTAATTGCCTAAATAAAAAAAGTAGAATCTCATATTTTGGGGAGGTAAGGGGGTGAGTTAGCAGAAGGTGTAAATCTACAATAATGCTTAAGAAATCTTGCAATATATTCATTTTTAAACAGTCCTAGTATTAGATTTTAGTTTCTTGTACATAAAATGTATTACAATTCAACTTTGAGTTTTCTAACTTCTTTCTTTTAATGGATTCATGGTATTTTTAAGGTATTGCAGCATATTTATGTGCACTTAGTGCAGATTACTTGGAAACCATTAATTTCTGGAGATTTTCAGTGGCATATTCTGATTCCTTGTACAAAAATACACTTATATGGTAAATTTCATTGCTTAATCTTGTGTTTTAACAAAGATATAACATTTTTACTGAAAAATTAGTGTAAAAAATGTGACGAAACGCATATGGTATTAAAGAGGGGAAAATATCCAATTGTGCGAGGCACAAAAATAGTCATAACTTCCTTATTTTTAGTCAGATTTAAAAAATTTAAAAAGATTCTTTCTTAGATCATCAAGCTCTTTCTATATATGCCATTATTGAGATATTTTAAGCAATTTAAATTTTTTCATGTGTATTGCTACTTGTAGGAAGAAATCTTTGTTTACAGTTTGTTTATCATTAACATTTTGAATTTTCAAATGAAAAAAAGAGAAATACGACAGACAACATGACATCGTATTTTTAGCATAAACTATTTTCAAATGAAAAAGAAAAAATCAAACGCGTTCCGTATGATGTCGAAAATCTATTTGATTCAACTCAAAATTGTAAAATAATTATTTGTTTGTTTCAGAGTTATCTAAAAAAATAATAAAATGAAATTAAAAAATACTTGTAAAAGTAAATAAACGAAAAGTAGTGAGTAAGTATAAACATTAAAAAGAAAAAAAGTAGTTGTCAATGCTAGTGTCACTTTATTCGGATTTTAAAAATTATTTTAAACATTAGGCATTTCATTGTTTACTTTTGAAAAGCCACTTCATACATAAATTGTAATTTCTAGAGAACTATCTCTCAACTATACCGTTTTCTTTCCCAAAAATGGGTTATTCAAAAAGTAGACTATGCAACGATTTATATTTTACTAAATTGTTAATATCGTATTTATTCAGAGTTGACAATTTATTCGAAAGTTTAATTATTAAACTTTAATCCAAGTCATGAATTCTATGACTAAAATTACCTTAAAGCTTAAAAAATGACTTTAGGTGAATTAATAATCTCTACTTTTTTTTAACCATCCTTCCTTTTCCCTTGGCGCGGTTTTCGGGTGTACTACTAGTCTTTTACGCATGTCTATAAAGTGTTATTACCCTGTCTTAAAAACAAATATTAACCCCAACACGCACCAGTTGACAGAACTTCGAGCACACAAAATGACAGACATCCCAACAGTCAACACCGGCAATTCGAGAAGTATATGGTGTGTTTATTTTACGTGACAAGACACAACGTCTTGCAAACATTTTCACCTATTAAAAAATTAAAATTTTTATCTGTCAAATAATTTTGACAATATTTCATTTTCATCATCATTTTTGCTTAATTTTATTTGTAAAATTATTTTGTTTGTTTAAATAAATTTTCGTTTTTTAATTTCTTGCATTTCTGAGTTATATTTTAGCTTCTGATGGGTTAAAGAATTAGATAGAATGTATATTCAAACTCAGTTTTATTCTTCAGAAATCTTTCATGAATCTTTGGTCACTGTTTTAACGAGTTAACTGTTAAAAAGGTATCAGAACTTTGATTACAACAGTCAACACCTTAAAACTTATATGATTCATATCATGGAGAATGATTCAGTCACAAAATTATCGAAACAGTGGCATAATTCAACTAAACATTGAATAATAACTAATCATCACACAAGAGAATGATTAGCTTCCATAGTAAAAAAATTTTTTTTCCAAAAAACCGAACCGTAAACCGAGGTTTTAAGGGAAAAAAACCGAAACCGATACCGAAACCAAAATTACAAAACCGCCCAACTCTAACGGGTAGAGGATTGCATCAGGAGTGCATAACTTTCCGCAGCGGTAGATGATCTAACTATTCTCTCAGCGACCTTAGCAACAGATTTGATGACTTCAGGTCTGAAGTGAAAGTCAGTCCTAGAAGCTTATCAAAGCAGGGTGATTCCCCAAGAAGAGAGCCATTCATTTCAGTGAGAGCAAAGCGAGGATCCAAGCATTGATGATGAAAGGAGAGAAGCTATTTGTATATATTTTCTTTTTATGGAAGTCACTCCAGACAAGGCATGAAGCCACTTGATGTAAGGAGCTAAAAAAACTACTTTAAGGTAAAAAATTAGCCAACAATACGTATTAGATGGATAGATTTCTACCCAGAAAACAGCAATTCTTCCCCCTTTGTCACAAACATCGCTCATGGAATGTGAGGACTACGGGAAAAAATAAGAGAAGCGAGAGTTATTAGGCTGCCAAAAGTAAATCCAAGGTTCACTTTTTACTCTCATATATATATATATATATATATATATATATATATATATATATATATCCTTCTCCTGGAATGAACATAAATTGTATCAAATTTCACAGATCATCACAGCATTCAGTCAAGAAACTACATGACTATCAGGTTATGTATCAATATTCAGATATATATGAATTCTGTACTCATGGGATGTAGGATTGATTACTGTCAGAAAGTTATTGACATATTTGCTGTGGAAAGTAATCCAAGGTTAATAGTTCTGGATGTAAGAATAGAATATTTTTGTTGCCTTTTAAATCAAAGATGGCGGATATATCAGCTATTTTATATAATGCACATGGTCAGATTTATAATTTGATACAGATGAGCACTTATTTTGTACCAATATTTATATATACATCGCACTAGAAGCCCATCATATAACATTTTTTACCTATGTACCATTTATAAAAGCATAAGCATGCGTCTATCCATTGCCCCATTTTTTAGTCTTATTCATGCCACAAGCAGGTGAGCAATAAATTTGCCCTTTTTAAAATATGAAATATGAATAATTGTTCAGTTTTTGGTAGTCGATAACGACTTTGTTCATTAGGAAAGAAATTTGATCATTTATTTTCTAAAACTTAATGTATTTTATCGAAAGATTTATCTCTATTGAATTGCTGCATACAACAGGCAACAAAACACAGGTTCGGAGTTGGCAATTTTTTTCCAGAGTTGACTTTTTTTGAAAGCTAATTCTGGAATAAGATTCTTTTGTTTTTTTTCAGCTGACTCCCGACCTCTATTGCTGATACATAAATACCATCTGAAGTTTGAAAAAGAATTAAAATGTGACAAAAGTATATAAGGTCTTGGGAAATTTTGCAAGAAAAGAATATTTAATATACTTATATAATCTATGAGAACATTTTTCATGTTCTGTAAGATATTTAAAACATAAAAATTTCAACAGAGTAAAAATTCAACAGAGTAAAAATTAGTTAACTTAAATTATCTTAAATAATGCAATAACTTAAAATACTTTGCTCAGTCTTTTCACAAGTTAAAAAGGGTTTACTACATTCATAATGCAAAACATTCAGACTTGCTAATAATTACAGTTTTTTAAGACATCTATCAACTGACAACCAGTTAATAACAGTATAAATAATATGAAATGTTACATGGTGACCATAATTAATAACAATAGACTCCGAGTAACTTATCCGCTGATCAAATAGAGTATAAATATCAACTGATGAATCAAGTACACAACGTAATACTCGTGAGGACACAATATAACTTAACAATAGAAAAATTTCAACAGTAATATTAAAGGTTTTTTTTAATCTTCTTCCAATGCCATTTCAGCCTGGTCACAAAAATATTTATATAACTAATTATTATGCTACATAGTTGTTTTTTTATAATAATAATAATAAAAAGAAACATCATTAGTTTAGAGTCTATTAATTATAAAGCAAATCTTTGCAAGTTACAACATTTGGCAAGAATTAGGGTGGCGATGGTGGTGAAGAAGTGGATACCCCGGTGCAGATACTGATGACACAGCATGCAATGTTCAAGTCCTGCTGGATCTATTCAACCATTTTCACTAGGGGGGTTAACAACTTTCATGTGATCCTTGTCTGTAAATATAAATATTTAATTATTAAATTATAGTTATTGGCCCATTTAAAGGGAGGGAACTCTCTTTGAGAAGAATTGTTTCAACTTAAAGCTACAGTTTTAAGTCGAAACAATTCTTCTCAAAAAGAGAGTTTATTGGATCTGCTTAAGAGACAATTTATCGTACTGATAAAATGCAATATTTATACTTCTCATTCGTTCAACAGAATCGTTGGGTGCATGGATATAGCTGTCGGGTTATCAAAACTGAGGTTTAAAGTTTTCGAACCGTGTGGTCGGCAGGTAGTCTTTAAAAAACGAAACCAGCGCTTGTCTGTGGATATAAATATTTAATTACTAGATTATATATATATATATAAATAAATATATATATATATAAACATATATATATATATATATATATATAAACATATATATATATATATAAACATATATATATATATATATATAAATAAATATATATATATATAAACATATATATATATATATGTAAACATATATATATATATATAAACATATATATATATATAAACATATATATATATATATATAAACATATATATATATATATATATATAAACATATATATATATATATAAACATATATATATATATATAAACATATATATATATATAAACATATATATATATATATAAACATATATATATATATATATAAACATATATATATATATAAACATATATATATATATAAACATATATATATATATAAACATATATATATATATATATATATATATATATATATATATATATATATATATATATATATATGAAGCCACCGTCACAAACCAGACTACCGGTAGAGCTGAAAAATACATTGGTTGATGCAGGGAAGCTTCAAGCAAAGATTATACGCACACAGAAACAGCTTCAGATACAAAAACAAGGCAAATACGGCACTCGTGACCCGGATATGGAAACTTAAAGATGAAAAGACACCTTCACCATCAAATGGAAAGTAATTGAGAGAAGACCACCCTTCTCTCCAGCCATAAATAGATGTCCTCTGTGTGACGCTGAAAAATACCATATATTAAGGGCCATGATTGACCCAAATACAGTCTGTTTGAATATATGAGATGAAATCTTTAAGGGATGCATCCACAGGAAACAAGCACTACTCATAAACTGGACTTACCGATACCCATAAAAGCCTTGCTACACCCCCCCTCTGCCAAATACATAACCCCATAATTGCCCCATTAAATACCAACTTCCACTCCAGAAAATTTTCCCAACTATCACCCCTCATAAATATAAATAAAATTAAAAAATACGAACAAATACCTTAATCAACCCATATCCACACTACTTTTCAAGAGCAATAATTATAACTTTCCCCAAAATATTTCTCCAGGCATTAATAGGGTAACACACCCATTTCACAACATTATTATTACTCCCATAAGCCCCCATCATTCCTCGGTCATAATGTTAATCTCCCATATCTCCCAAACAGATCCAATCTTGCCGACCCAATCCTTACTCTTATCTCTAAACCAGTTTTAATCAGCATACCAATTTTATCACCCCCATAAGTATTCAGTATACCTTAGTTAATAATGTTAAATCCCGAATACAAATCATTCAAAAACCCTGCAGAGTTACTGCCCTTAGACCGCCCGGATGATATCTTTATTTAAATTCCTTTGGGATTGATTTAAAGTTCTTTAATCCAGGATTTAAACACGAATTTAATTAATGTTGTTCCTTTTAACCTCTTTAATCTTTAAACCCATTTTCTCTCCCTAATTCCTTTAGAAGACACATCATTAAACCCCAAAACAGTAACGGCCAAATATACGATACTCATAATATTGGCTCACGGGATTTATATAGAAATATTTTATTATTTTTTTATTCTTTATATCTCTTTAAATCTTCTCCAGTTTAAATCTCAACTGTTACTCTTCATCCTTCCTCTTTCTTTCAAACCTTATTAAACCTTCCTTACACTAAATTTAAACAAACATACATACCACTAAGCAAATAATGCGCCCAAATGAGAGTGACACGTGACTTCACATTTCCGAAACAGATGACAACAGAAGTTGAAGCGAGCCGGATATATATTCATTTTGGTACATAAAAATTAGTACAACATTCGTACCGTCGGTTTCAAGCACAGAAGGACTTAGCCACCCAGCTCGCTTCAGCTTCTGTTGTCATCTGTAACATCGTTTGATAGTTTCTTCCTGTGTTTAATTGTTTTTCTTTTTTGTTGTTTTCATATATATATATATATATATATATATATATATATATATATATATATATATATATATATATATATATATAAAGAAAAAATTCACACACACATTGTAGCTGGCGGCACTATAATTTATTTCAACCTCCTGGCCCCTTCAGAATGCTAAAGGGACAACTACATCTTGGAAATGACGGAAAATAAATATTTACCAATCAAAAAAGAAGAAGAAATAGCATAGGCAGATAGAGTCTGGAGGTCTGATTTGGAAGGCCTCGCGGATGACAGTAAAGTTTAGCTTTGTGTCATCATATCATGACGGATATGATTTTAGAGGTAATCATCGACGTATTTTAATAAAAACGTTTTAATTTTACTTTATCGCCACAACTTGAGATACATATTATCTGATCTCCTTATATTTCCCTCCCCTTTTTTTTGATGATTTTAACTTAAGTATGTTGTTCTTCCCCCTTTTTTGTCCCTCCCACTCTATTTGCCTATGCTATTTCTTCTTCTTTTTTGACTGGTGAATATTTTTTCCGTCATTTCCAATAGTTGTCCCATTAGCATTCTGAAGAGGCCAGGAGGTCGAAATAAATTATAGTGCCGACAGCTACAATGTGTGTGTGAATTTTTTCTTTCTATATTTTATTCTTGCTCTGTTTTCTACATTGAGCTCTCTTACTCGGATTTCTTACCAAAATTATTCACTTTAACACACACACACTCATCTCGGGTGTCTCTCTGTACAGGAGATGTCAGAGACTCTGACATGAGGATACTTTTTACTTGAAGTAAACCCTGACCAAATATTCAAAAATATGGTGTGCTGTCTCCTCAAGCCATCCAGCACATCTCCCAAATTGCGGACGGGGGCACCCCCTCTATTAATAGATTGCAGCTTCGAATAATGAATTAGAAGCCGTTGACAATGAGGAAATGAATGATAAAAAATATGAATAAAAACAAAAATAAATACTGGCAGGCCGGCACCCAGGATAAAAAGGGCCCATCAACCTGTTCATACACAAGGCGGGAAGATGTAAGCAATGGTGTTAACCTTCCTGCCTCTGAAAATGGTGCTCCAGCCAATACAGAGGCCAACCAGGGTCAGCCATCAGGCCTTGAGACCAAAAGGTCCTGGCCCCCTATCTCCATCAAATGCATCAATAAAAAAAAGAAATATAAGAGGCTTAAAAGCCCAACCATGGACTGTTGCTCAAAAGAAGGTGCTATTGTTTTGCTACCACTACTCAACGTTTGAAAAGTGGAGCAAAACATCCAATGAGATCCTGGCCCAAAAGATTCAAGAATCTACCCTCCCCGAAGAATATATATATATATATATATATATATATATATATATATATATATATATATATATATATATATATATATATATATATATAACTTGTTTTATTGAAGAGCAAGTTCATCTTTTTTTTAAACTAAGTTTTATATTTACTTTTCTTCTTGTATTCTTTATAAGATGTTTAATGTTTAAATTAAGTGTGAGTAAAAACGGTTTCAAACTGTTGGGTTTCTTATTTGGTGTTTACACAAACTTGATTAAACACCAAACGTCTTGTAAGAGAATAAGAAATAAATCTATAAAAATCAATGTAAAATTCTTGGTAAACAGCCAGCCTGTAGAAGAACAACTGACCAAAATATCCATGAAAAGTATCAATCAGAATGCATTTCAGTTTCTTACATGTTCACCCATTCGTTTGCACACTAGACTGACAGCCAGTTTCCCTTCTCGGATTTGTTATGTAAATCTTCATTCACTCAATCTCCATACAAGTCTGCTTGCTGATATTGTAAACAAATTATTTCTTACAAGAAATTAATTAAGAGAAAAAAGGAGAATGGGAATAAACAAAACGAAAATAAAAGTAAAAGAAAACTCCCGGGCAACGCCGGGTCGGTACAGCTAGTAATGTCATGTAGAGTTTAAAAAAAAAAAAAGAACAAACTCATGAGATTGTTTGTTTCACCCAGAAATCAAGATTAAGGAAAACTTTATTCATAAAATATTTATAGAGATAGAATACACATAGTTTTTTCTATAAACAACCATCGTCATTTTGAATTTCTATTAAAACATAGAAAGTAGTCGATAATTGTTATCAATACGGATATCTTATTCTGTTATTCTGGATCTTTATTCTGTTATTCTGTTATTCTGGATCTTTCGACAAATGCAAACTACAAACGTCCTGAAAAAAGTCATCTTTCTGAACACTCCTACGAATCTAGTATCAATATCAGAATTAGAAAACTCAGAAATTCTGACTTGTTATTTTAGATTAAGATTACCCCCCCCCAAAAAAAAGAAGCGGGAAGAAATTTCCTCAGATATGTTAAAGGATTACATTTCAAACATAATTTCAAATTTCTATCTGCATTCTTGAAGGAATGTGTTTTCATATGAAACAGGTCGCTAATTGGTTAAAAATGTTCAAATTAGATTAATCAAATTATATCGTTATTCTACGTATTTTTACACATTCACTTTCTTTCAGCCTCTCTTTTTATCATATCTCTGTTTACATTATTATTATTATTTATATATATACTAGCAAAAACTACTTACATATAAAGATGAAAATTGTATGTTTGTCTGCTAACTACTTTTAAGTTAATCAACCTACAAACTTCAAATTTCATAAGAATAATGCCTTATCTATGCAGATGGTCCTAAGGGTCATGTTTAAGCGTACAACTCTCCAACTTGTTTTTCTTTTGATTTTAACAAATACATTGAAGACATTGCCAAGGCTACCTAAAAGAAGGTTGGCTCCCTCTACCCTGCTAGTAAACTACTCACACCTGACATTATCCTGTATTTATACAAAGCCACCATCCACCCATGCATGGAGTATCGTTGTCACATCTGGGCTGGTGCATCATCTACTAGTCTCTCCCTCCTTGACAAGGTCCAAAAAAGAGTCGTCAACCTAATAGGTCCCTCACTGTTAACCAAGCTTCAGTCCCTGTCCCATCGCCGCAATGTAGCATCCTTATGTTCGTTTTACAAATACTTCAATGGATTATGCTCTGATGAATTGGCTACTCTGGTGCCCTCTCGAAGTAAATTCCTTAGACTAACTCGACAATCAGCTAAATCTCATTCATTCACTGTGGAGGTTCCCAGATGCCAGAGAGCCTTCTACTCAAATAGCCTCTTTCCTCGTGCTGCTGGCCTCTGGAACTCCCTCCCTGCACCCTGTTTCCCCGACAGTACTGACATGCAGAAATTTAAAACTAATGTAAACAGACATCTCGCTGTGCAGATCCCAATTTAGGCTTAGGAGGGGGTCCCAACCTTCTCTCCTTCTCTTTTTTTTCAGTGGCCCCTTACGTCTACGGTGGCGGCCTGCCTTGTTTGGGGTGAACCATGTTAAAAAAAAAAATCTAAACTATAGTTACATTACGCCAAATTAAACTCGACAATTGTAAGATTTTCTAAGGAAGGGGGGGGGGGGACATGGCTCCAAAGCATTTCTACGTCCATAATTTTGCATTGAAGTATTTGGAGACCTCTTGCACTTTTGAAAAGTGTCATGAAACTCCCACTTAATTTTTTTAATCTCTCATTTTAATGAATAAATGATAATGAATAAATAACAGACAGAAAATTATATTGATGTTTAATGTTTTTACCATTTGGGCAAATTTCACTCATTAAAGAAGCCTCTCTAATTAAAGATTAACCCCACAAAATAGAAACTTTTTCATTAAAGAAGATCCTCTAATTAGTAATTAAACCCACAAAATTAAAACTCTTTTATTAAAGAAGATCTTCTAATTAGTAATTAAACCCACAAAATTAAAACTCTTTTATTAAAGAAGATCCTCTAATTAGTAATTAAACCCACAAAATTAAAACTCTTTTATTAAAGAAGATCTTCTAATTAGTAATTAAACCCACAAAATTAAAACTCTTTTATTAAAGAAGATCCTCTAATTAGTAATTAAACCCACAAAATTAAAACTTTTTCATTAAAGAAGATCCTCTAATTAGTAATTAAACCCACAAAATTAAAACTCTTTTATTAAAGAAGATCCTCTAATTAGTAATTAACCCCACAAAATTAAAACTCTTTTATTAAAGAAGATCCTCTAATTAGTAATTAAACCCACAAAATTAAAACTCTTTTATTAAAGAAGATCCTCTAATTAGTAATTAAACCCACAAAATTAAAACTTTTTCATTAAAGAAGATCCTCTAATTAGTAATTAAACCCACAAAATTAAAACTCTTTTATTAAAGAAGATCCTCTAATTAGTAATTAAACCCACAAAATTAAAACTCTTTTATTAAAGAAGATCCTCTAATTAGTAATTAAACCCACAAAATTAAAACTCTTTTATTAAAGAAGATCCTCTAATTAGTAATTAAACCCACAAAATTAAAACTCTTTTATTAAAGAAGATCCTCTAATTAGTAATTAAACCCACAAAATTAAAACTCTTTTATTAAAGAAGATCCTCTAATTAGTAATTAAACCCACAAAATTAAAACTCTTTTATTAAAGAAGATCCTCTAATTAGTAATTAAACCCACAAAATTAAAACTCTTTTATTAAAGAAGATCCTCTAATTAGTAATTAAACCCACAAAATTAAAACTTTTTCATTAAAGAAGATCCTCTAATTAGTAATTAAACCCACAAAATTAAAACTCTTTTATTAAAGAAGATCCTCTAATTAGTAATTAAACCCACAAAATTAAAACTTTTTCATTAAAGAAGATCCTCTAATTAGTAATTAAACCCACAAAATTAAAACTCTTTTATTAAAGAAGATCCTCTAATTAGTAATTAAACCCACAAAATTAAAACTCTTTTATTAAAGAAGATCTTCTAATTAGTAATTAAACCCACAAAATAGAAACTTTTTCATTAAAGAAGATCCTCTAATTGGAGATTAACGCCACAAAATAAAAAAATGTAATTAAAGACCTTATAATTGGGGATTAACTCCACAAAATCAAAACTGTAGCAGTTACCTCCTCCTTTCAAAACATAACTACACCGGTTTGCCGGTAGGTGTCTCTTTTTCACCGACAGGTGGCGCTGTAAAGCGACACCAGAGTTATCTGCCCTTCGGACTATAAAACCCGGAGCCAAACGGAAAATCTCTCTCTCTTTCACCGACCAGCATCGGAGAACAACGCTGGCCCCAGCGCTCCGTTTCATTCGCCTTTTGGCCTCGACAGGACGACGCTGACACTAGCGTTCCGTTTCACTCTTTTCTTCTGGTCAATTGGCCTTGGCAGAACGACGCTAATACACTAGCGTTTCGTCTCACGCTTTTCTTCTCAATCGGAAAAACAACAACCAACACACTTTTCTTCCGTCAACACGTGGGCAAACAACGGTAAGAGTTCTCAACTCGTTTTCTTTGTGTTACGGCTTTCAAAGACTTTTCCTACGCCGGACTCATTTCTTCTTATACCTTTTCAAGAACTGTTTTTCCATCAACACACATGCATACATCACACACTTCATCATTCCACGTACACACACGTTCAATAAACGTTATCTGAACTACTTCATTTTTGTTTATCAATTATTACTCCGTCTTTGCATGCAACATTGCTTGATTCAACTGAACACGTTTATAATCGGGGGAACACGAACCTCGATCCGAACATTGGTGACCCGACGTGCAAGCTTTGTTGTATCTGACGGAGTAATTAATGTCGTACTAGAACAAAAAAAAAAAATATCATTTCTCGTTTTTTCTTTCGTGGTGAAACGAATTACGCATCCATCTTTTTCCTTTTTTTTTCTACCCACGTGGTAGAAATATACAAACAAACAAAAGAAAAGAAGCCGCCATTATTTTTTTTTCTGCAACGTGGAAATACCCAAACAAAAAAACAAAAACATTTCTCGGCTTTCCCCGAGTATAAAACAAATAACAATTTCATTTTTTCTCTTTCTCTACGTGTCGGAAAATTATATACAAAGGAAAAGACAAACCTTTTTTTTTTCTTTTTCGACGAACAAAAGGACCTTACAAGACGCCACTTCCTTTGTTTTGAACACGTGGAGATAAAAAGAAAACAAAAGAAAACAAACGCTCACGCTGCCCATCTTTTTCGTGACCACATGTTGATAAAAAAAATTCAAAAAAGCCGCCATCCTTTTCACGATCACGTGTTGATAAAAAAAAAATCAAAGAAATGCCGCTATTTTCCCTAACCACGTGGAAATGAAAATTCAAAAAAAAAAAAAAGAAAATACGAATTTTTTTTTTTCTTTTCAACAACAAAGGAAAAGAGAAGCCGCCATTCTTTCTCTACGTGGAAACTAACATTCAAGCAAACTAAAACGAAAACAAAAAACGTCATTCCTCGTGTGAAACAAATTCCGTGTGTGAAACAAATTACGACTCCATCATTTTTTTTTCTTTTTCCTTTCTACCCACGTGTTGGAAATATATATATAAAGGAAAAGAAAACTACAAAACAGGCAAACACGAACAACATCACCCTTCAAGGCCTACCAACAATCTTCAACACAACTTGAACAACCACATTTTTCCCGGATATTCATCAAGCACCAAACATTTCCGGACATCACTGACGACACTATGGAAGAAATCACACCAGTTCAAAATGAGTACACCTGCACAAGCACGACTAAATACTCAACAACTGGACGTTCGTTGATCAACTGGGGACACATCAACTCGAACGACGCGCACCAACACCAGTACAGACCCACTTGTACCTGGACCTGCTAACTCACTTGCAGACATTTGTGCATCTGATTTTGACCATAGTGTACCACCAATCTCAACAACTAGATGTTTGTTCATCAGCTCCACAACACGGACTAATTAACATGAACAACATCAACAACTGCACAGACTCACTTGTGCTCATTCAACACCTGCACAGACTCACTTGTGCTCATTCATCAACACCGCACAGACTCACTTGTGCTCATTCATCAACACCGCACAGACTCACTTGTGCTCATTCATCAACACCGCACAGACTCACTTGTGCTCATTCATCAACACCTGCACAGACTCACTTGTGCTCATTCATCAACACCGCACAGACTCACTTGTGCTCATTCATCAACAACTGCACAGACTCACTTGTGCTCATTCATCAACACTGCACAGATTCACTTGTGCTCACTCATCAACACTGCACAGATTCACTTGTGCTCATTCATCAACAACTGCACAGATTCACTTGTGCTCACTCATCAACAACCGCGCAGACCCAAGCACCAAACATTCCCGGACAACACTGACAATTCAATGTTCGTTCATCAGCTCCGCATCACGCAGACTAATCAACATGAACAACGCCACCAACCAGTGCAAATTACCTTGCACTCAACATTTTTCGACCGCAAACTCACTTGCGCTCAAACTTGATGCAGACCCAAACAACACGCAGATCCACATGCGTTACAAACACTCAATTCCGCAGACGCACTTGCGATCAACCATTCAATACAGAAACAGAAATAAGTAGCGTGCACACTACTTTTTCTAATCTTCAACAGCAAAACAGACATACCCACAAAGAATGCTTCTCATCTACTTCTGTACATATTGAATAATATTTTTCAATATTTTTCAATCTGGGGGGGAGTCCTTGTAGCAGTTACCTCCTCCTTTCAAAACATAACTACACCGGTTTGCCGGTAGGTGTCTCTTTTTCACCGACAGGTGGCGCTGTAAAGCGACACCAGAGTTATCTGCCCTTCGGACTATAAAACCCGGAGCCAAACGGAAAATCTCTCTCTCTTTCACCGACCAGCATCGGAGAACAACGCTGGCCCCAGCGCTCCGTTTCATTCGCCTTTTGGCCTCGACAGGACGACGCTGACACTAGCGTTCCGTTTCACTCTTTTCTTCTGGTCAATTGGCCTTGGCAGAACGACGCTAATACACTAGCGTTTCGTCTCACGCTTTTCTTCTCAATCGGAAAAACAACAACCAACACACTTTTCTTCCGTCAACACGTGGGCAAACAACGGTAAGAGTTCTCAACTCGTTTTCTTTGTGTTACGGCTTTCAAAGACTTTTCCTACGCCGGACTCATTTCTTCTTATACCTTTTCAAGAACTGTTTTTCCATCAACACACATGCATACATCACACACTTCATCATTCCACGTACACACACGTTCAATAAACGTTATCTGAACTACTTCATTTTGTTTGTTAATTATTACTCCGTCTTTGCATGCAACATTGCTTGATTCAACTGAACACGTTTATAATCGGGGGAACACGACCCTAGATCCGAACAAAACTTTTCTTCTAAGTCCATAACTTCAGTTGTGTAATCTCTATTTTCACACACATTTTGATCATGGGAATATGTTTTGGATTGTTGCTTTGAAGTATTTTGGTGTTTGGTCTTTGGAATTTCTTAAAGGTTCCAAGAGTCTGAGACGAGTGTTTCAGATAGTTACTAATAAGACAATATACTTTTCTGATTTGCTACAGAACAGATAACCATTTTAAAAACTAAATATAGGGTTACATTATTATAATAAGCAGTAGATTGTTAATTTCTACTATCAGAATTATGCCAAACTAGAATGAATAGAAATAGAAATATTTTCACATTCCTTAGAAAGTAAGGAAAATAATTCTCCTCTGCTGGTTTCTTGTTTTCATAACATATGAATATGGTGGCAACACCCATATTATAAAAACAAATGATAGAATCTGATAAAGTGACACAGTAAGAAAATACATGGAAATTACAAAAAAAGAATCATAATTTAAATCTGAACATATAAGAAATAGTGTAAAAGAAAGAAAGATTGCTATTCAACATTATCACTGTTGAATACAATCTTTCTTTCTTTTACATCATTTTACATCAACAACCGTTATTAATATAGTAATTAGTGATTATGCTTTACGGCTTATCAACCCTTTTTTAATTACTATAGTAAATGGAAAGCTAAGTTTGACATTACTGATAAGACTTTAATCAGAATTCTATAATTGTAAAAAGATACTTTTCTCCTCTTAAAATTTATATCAATATATATTAAGTCACATTTTGATGAAAGATTTTTTTTATTCTTGTACTTGGAAAATCTAAACACAGCTATTGATATAACAATAATAAATAATTGCTGCAGTTTCACAGTACATCCGATCAGCAGAAGTGTATTTTTTGTCCCATACGTCTGTATATATTTGAATGCAAATCTAAACATACAGACACAGACACACAGAGACATACACATAATAGGAAAAATTGTGACCCATTAGATCATCCATTGAGCTTAGGTTAGATTGTTTGAATCAGGAAAAAGTGAGTTGGTAAAGCCAGTTAAATAAAAAAATAAAAAATACAAAATACAAAATTAGTCTATTTCTGATTGCTATATCTCCTTTTTAAGTTAAGTTTTAATATAAATCTAGTCCACCCATGACTCGTTGGGTCAGTATTTATTAAATATATAATTTCTTAAATTTGACATTGGGCGATAAAGCAGCCAGCAGTTACGGCTGCTTTTGCTGCTTTCAAACAAGCATACACATTACAGCTCCTTCAAACAAACATACACATCCACAGCGTGTAGTAACTACCATTCAACCTTTGTGAAATAATCTATATATTTCTTTCTTCATAATAATCATGAGGTGACAAGCAAACAAAATAACAAGGTAGCAAGCAAGTAAGATCCACAGACCTGTAGTAGTATACCAGACCCCAAGGAGTCTAGACGGTTCGTCTCATTCTCTCTTTCTTTCTCTGGTTTGATGGATAACGTCATTCACTATGCACGGTTACCATCACTTCTGTTTACATGGAGATGTCACAAAATGATGACATCATCCAGTGTGCACGGGGACAAGCACGCAAGCAAGATTCACAGAGTTTTAATATCATATCGATAGATATGCACATCTCTAAATAATTACAAGTAACAATAATCAGTATCTACACTTAATTGTACATTGGTCTTCCCGAAGGCTTTCTGTACTGAGAGTCATGATGCCAAACTATATATGATTAAAAGCAGAATAATAAGCTCATAATTTGATACCCTCAGATAAATAGGCCAAGTAACAGCCAGTGACACATAAAAATATTTACATATAAAGAGGAGAAGAAAGAGAAGGGGATACAAATTCCTTGTTTCAAAACTTGTGTAACTTACAAAGAAAAAAAACAAACTTTTTATTAATTAATTAATGATAATTACTATTAAAAATTAATCAGTTTCTTAGAAAGAAAAAAATGAATAATTTATTCTTCCTGACGTATTTTAGAAATTTTGTATGGTGTACAGGTTTTCTTTTGGGATATTAAATAACAGGTTTTCTTTTGGGATATTAAATAACAGTGAAGAACTGAAAAATTCAAAGAAATACTTTCGTTTTCATTATTGGATTTCTTCCCAAATCTACACCCACATTGGAAAAAAAAGAGCTTAAACAAAATACAAGCTCTTGGGCATTTGCTCTATTAAACTAACAACTAATGAAAAGAATAAAAAATGAATTTCAATAAGTTGATAATGTAATGTAATAAATAATAAAACTATAAAATATAACTATAATATAATGATCATTATATGATATACTACCTGCCCTCCGGGCGGTCATTACTAACACTGTAGTCTTCTTTACAAAAACCAAAGAAGTAATTTCTATTTGACATCTTGGTAATTTAGAAGAAATTTTAAAAATTGATGATTTTCCTAGTGTTATTTGATATATTCCAATATGGGGGAAATATACTGTGCATGAACATCGTCAAATTTTGTTTTTTAGGAAAAAACAACAAAAAGTTTAATTGATATGGTCTTTAAGATATTCAACGTCGATAAATTTTATTTTGTTTCAGCATAAAAATTAAAATGAATTCCCATTAAAACTGGTTATATAATGAAATGAATAAACATAATGGTGGAACGTCGATTGGTCAAATACTCCACTTTTATCTTACTGAGTAATTCGAAATGGGTACTTTGTACTTTTCACCTTTATTATAAAAGAAATAAAAATACATAAAGTATATTAAAGAAAAATATTTTTTTTTGTAATTTAGAAAGATTAGAGGAGGTTTATTTCTTTTCTATGACAAATCATCATCATCATCATCATCATCATCATCATCATCATCATCATCATCATCATCATCATCATCATCATCACTACCAACATGTTAACTCCTTGGCCTTTTGGCTAGGATCAAAATGTAGTATCTGTACTGAATCTGCACTTAGTTTTTATGTTCTTTGTCAGTGAAGGAGAAATCCTTCTAGACCAAGGCAATTGAAATTTTTGTTCCAATTCAGAGTGCCCATTTTGGGGGAACTGGATTCTCCCCACGTTAAATATTGACATTGTGCCTAACTCTGCTCTCGTGGGAGGAAGTAAATAGGAACAGCAACAACAACAAATAAAAAAATTAAAAAACACATGTATTTGATTATCCTTAGATTAGAAAATATTAATTCATTAGAAACTTAAAAATAAATAAATATGCAAATGAGAGGCTGAGAGGACGATATAATACACTGCCCCCCCCCCCCCCAAAGATGGGGTTAATGCCTGGGAGGATGATATCATGACAACAGAATAGATAGTACACTAACTCCCTCCCACACACACAAAACTGGTAATCCTGGGGAAATGGTATTGTGAGGAGGTAATGCCTGGGAAAAATGTATCATGACGAATGAAAATATACTACAGAGAAGTAAATACGCATAAACAGTTTTAATGTAAATATAGTTAGAATAGGTGGAAAAAACTTTTACATTTATTTATTTAGATAACATTAAAAACCATGACAAGTTTCATTGTACACATGAAACGCCTAAATGAAAATTGGCTGGAAAAATATAGTCGCCATCTTTATAAACATGAATATGCTGGTTAAAGAACAACAACTTTCATAATTTTCTAGTTTAGACATGTTTATTATAAACTTGAGTTATCGTTCCTCCTTGGCTAGTATTATGGTGAACGAACATATACTACACTGACTTCCCACTCAATGACAGACGATAATATCATGATGAACGAACACGACTTCCCTCCACCCAAAAAGGAGAAAGTCTTTCTAGCCTGGACGGTCTTATGAGAACAGAACCGATACTACCCCCCCCCCCTTAAAAGATATTCTGACTAAATAGAGTCTTGGGGATTTTTCATTCTGGTAGAATTCCTCCCTAAACATCCTTAAAAACAGAGTAGGTAATTCCTGGGAGGACAGTCTTATGACAACAGAACCGATACAACACTAGACTGCCCCCTTTTTTTTTTTTTAATTTAAAAATGCCTAATCAAAAAAAAATTTTTTTTATGGATCCGTGGCCTTTTGGCTAAGATCAAAGTGTAGTATCTGCTCGACATCTCAGTGAATTTGGCACTTTACTAAAGCCGGAAGTAAATTATCTTCCTTGAAAATGAAATCCTAAAAAAGTTTTTAAACGATATCATTTTAAAAAATAAAATATCTTTATCTTATTTTATTTATAATTATAATAATAGTACTATCGATAAAACGATTGTGTATGTAGAAGAAAATTTGAAAATACAAAGTGGAAAGGTATATTACAGAATATTAATTTATTAAAAACTTAAAAATAAATAAATATGCAAATAAGCAAAATCGAGATTTATTTGAGTGAGCAGGAAATGCCTATATAAAAGATATTTCATTAGTACCTAATAACACTTATTTAATGTATTTTATGTAATTGTTTTTATTGGTGATAAATAATATATATGTGACAATAAAGAGGAACACTCACTATCAGGAAAAAGAATGAGGTGCTTCGCATGTCGTGTATGCAGATTTAAAAAGGGCTTCTCTTCATAGGTGCAGGTGTTTATGGTGGTCTGATTTGCATATGTGGATATCAGGTGATATAAATGAAGAGGACAGCTGGGAAGGGGGGAAAAAGCGATTTGGATTGGAGAGAGAAAGTGGGTTGCACGAAATTCGTTGGAAATTGAATTACAGTCAAAACTTTTTTTTTAATCCTTTTATTTTTCTGGCACAGTTAGTTAACAAGCTATCTCGGCTTAAAATGGACAGCCGTTTTGACTTAAAGATAATTCCTGAGTTTGATGGGACTAATACCACTGATGGCTGTGCTACAGGCCAATAAAAATAAGGTGCGTCCTGTGATGGACTATCGTGAATTAAACACCTATGTTGATGCATTCACTGGCGATGCAGATGTTTGTGCAGAGAAAATGCGAGAATGGAGACAGCAAGGAACGAATGTATCCATTCTGGACCTCAGGAAGGCATACCTACAGATCCATGTTGAGAGATCTCTCTGGCCGTACCAGACAGTCATATTTAAAGGACAAAGATATTGTCTAACTAGGTTAGGATTTGGCTTAAATGTGGCACCTCTTATAATGCGGGCTGTGCTCGAGGCTGTGTTAGCCCAGGATGAGAAGATAAGGAGAGCAATGTCGGCGTATATTGATGACATATACGAGGATGTGGCATCGGCAAAATACGTAAGGAAGCATCTGGACCTGTACGGACTTACTAGTAAGGACCCAGAAAAACTGAAAAATGGTGCACGAGTGCTGGGATTAGAAATTTGAGCAGAGCATGGCCAACTGCGATGGCGGCGAGGAACCAGTACTGTGGATGCGCCGAGAACTATGACACGAAGATGTATCTTCTCCATGTGTGGCAAACTGGTGGGGCACTTTCCAGTGTGTGGATGGCTTCGAGTGGCAACAGGCTTTATTAAACGTTATGCTACAACTGTTACACAGAACTGGGATGACAAGGTTAGCGATATTCCACTGGGGTGTATGATAGCAGATACACTTGCTCGTGTACAGCAATCAGATCCCGTCCGAGGAAAATGGTGCGTGGCCACAAAGGAGTTGGATGTGTGGGTGGACGCAAGCTCGCTTACTGTGGGCGTAGCTCTTGACGCCAGTGGAGCCATCATCGAGGATGCAAGCTGGTTGCGACCAACAAAGGATACCAAACATATAAACGTGGCAGAGCTGGATGCGGTACTAAAAGGACTAAACCTTGCACTCAAATGGAATTTACACATAAAAACAAACTCTGTGTGTGTGTACCACTGGGTGACAAATGCGCTCACGGGAATGTCTCGATTGAGCACAAAGGCCGCAAGTGAGATGCTCATAAAGCGGAGACTGGGCACGATAATCTCACTTGTGAAAGAGTACGATATTTCGGTTAATATAGCACTAGTAAGATCTGGCCAAAACCGAGCAGACTCCCTGACAAGAGTTTCACAGCGATGGCTCAATGATGTAAAGAGAGAGATTGAACCAACACAGCCAATGTGTGCTTTTGCCACAGGACACCTCAACCCAACACAGCTGAACAAAATTCATCGACATAGTGGACATCCTGGAATCAGGCGAACATTATATTTTGTGCGTAGAATCACCCGTCTGTGTCTAAAGCGGCAGTAAAGGCAGTTATTCGGAATTGTGAGGAATGCCAGACAATAGACCCAGCTCCAGTGCAATGGAAAAAGAGAGGTCTCAGTGTGCAGGACGTATGGAACCGGCTAAGCATGGACACACTACAATGGTTGCCATTTTTTGACACTGATCGATTGTGAACCCACGCGGTTTTCAATCTGGCGGCCACTACAACGGCTCGACACTGCACATGTGATCCAGCATTAGAATCAGTGTTTTTTGAACGTGGGCCCCCAGCTGAGATTCTGGCAGTGGCCTTCTGCAGTCAACAGTTCAAGCAGTTCATGAAAATCCATAAGGATGTTGCACCTGCCAATTTGTTGTACTCATACCAGATCAGAGTAAAAGGAGTCAATGTTGTGCCCCATCCGAATCACCATGGGATCTCTGCACTTTATAAAGAGGGGGACACAGTTTGGGTGAAAAATCCATAAGGATGTTGCACGTCGAAATTCAGACCAGGTCGTGTCACTGGAGTAATTAGTTCACAGTCGGTGGTCGTCAATGGCACGCCTCGACATGTAGGAGACGTGCGCCCACGTCTCAGTTTAGCACCGGTAGTAGACGACAATGATGACACATCATCAGAGAGTACTGAATGGAGAGAACCAGATTCCGATACAAGTAGTAGTGGTTCTGCATCTGAAAGTGAGGGAGAGGACAGACGTTCCTTGGTTGAGCTGCCTTATTCCATTGCCAATTCAGGTCCTGGTACATCCGATGTAAGAGAGAAAGAAATAACTGTCCCACTACGGAAAAGTACTAAGATAAAGCGACCAACCACCATCTGTCACTTGTGTGATCATACGATCAGGGGGGAGTGTGACAATAAAGAGGAACACTCACTATCAGGAAAAAGAATAAGGTGCTTCGCATGTCGTGTATGCAGATTTAAAAAGGGCTTCTCTTCATAGGTGCAGGTGTTTATGGTGGTCTGATTTGCATATGTGGTTATCAGGTGATATAAATGAAGAGGACAGCTGGGAAGGAGGAGAAGCGATTTGGATTGGAGAGAGAAAGGCAGAGAGAAAGTGGGTTGCACGAAATTTGGTTGGAAATTGAATTACAGTCAAAACTTTTTAAAAAATCCTTTTATTTTTCTTGCACAGTTAGTTAACAATATATATATATATATATATATATATATATATATATATATATATATATATATATATATATATATATATATCCATCACTGATTTAAGCCGGGTGACTGAGTTTTGGCCGTGATAGATACAATTAGTACTTAAATGTAATTGCATTGATGTAGGCCATATTAAATCTTTATATAATGTATATTTATAATATTGTATTGAGCACTTTTGAAAAAATATTGGTTTTAAGTTCATTTTATATTTGAACTTGTTTAACTTCTATATATATATATATATATATATATATATATATATATATATATATATATATATATATATATATATATATATATATATTATTTATCACCAATAAAAACAATTACATAAAATACATTAAATATTTAAGGGATAAAAATGGTTCAGAGGTAAAAATCTAGACTATAGACATTGATGTCGAAGGTTCAATCCTTGTCCAAGTTATCCATGTTGATGACGGCTGTGAGCTAGAAACACGTGCATATGGATTACTTACTATGGAATACGTATAAAATTAATAAAAAGATATATATCAATGAAAAATACGTCCTATAAAATTAATAAAAAGATATATATCAATGAAAAATACACTCTATAAAATTAATAAAAAGATATATATCAATGAAAAATACATTCTATAAAATTAATAAAAAGATATATATCAATGAAAAATACACTCTATAAAATTAATAAAAAGATATATATCAATGAAAAATACATTCTATAAAATTAATAAAAAGATATATATCAATGAAAAATACACTCTATAAAATTAATAAAAAGATATATATCAATGAAAAATACACTCTATAAAATTAATAAAAAGATATATATCAATGAAAAATACATTCTATAAAATTAATAAAAAGATATATATCAATGAAAAATACACTCTATAAAATTAATAAAAAGATATATATCAATGAAAAATACATTCTATAAAATTAATAAAAAGATATATATCAATGAAAAATACATTCTATAAAATTAATAAAAAGATATATATCAATGAAAAATACACTCTATAAAATTAATAAAAAGATATATATCAATGAAAAATACACTCTATAAAATTAATAAAAAGATATATATCAATGAAAAATACGTCCTATAAAGTTAAGGGCGACTAAAAATGCAATCTTCTGCATTACTGTTGATCACTTAGGAAGTGAAAACAAATAGAAAACGAAAGCAACAAACGTTACCATCACCAATAAAAACAGTTAGATTAAATATATATATATGATTATTTAATAAATAAATATTTTTATAGACATATATTTTGCGTTTTTATGCTCATCAGTATGGAAATTAAGTAACCGTACCACTGGTCGAACGATTCAAACTCTGGATTCAAGTATTATGAACTCTGGCTTCCAACTAATTCGGCCGTCGTGACGATTATACTTTTAAATGCGAAAGAAATATGCCTTGTATTTTAAAATTTTTATTTATAAATACAAATAATGAGATTCTGACAGTGTTCCGATCTTTCTTTTTTTAATGGGAGAGAATTTAGTGACGTGGCTTATTTGAATCTACAAATTAATTTTTTTTCAGAGGGCTCAACATATTGGAGCTTAACAATTATTATTTAATTTAATAAATAAATGTTCTTATATCCATAGACATATATGTTTCGCGTTTTACTCTTGTCAGCATGGAAATAGTCCTTAAATTTAGAGGGGTTCCATTTCATTTTTGTTAATGTGAATGTCACCATCATTAGATAATTGAGGTTTATAGACACCACCAAACTGGTGAACACCACTGACATGGATGTTGCCATTGCCGACAATATAGTCCTAACCAATGCCGGATTCATTGCCATTTTTTACGAAAATCCCTAAAAATAAACATTGCGTTTATTTTTTATACAGATTCTTTTTTAGATGAGGAATTGTAATTTTCATTGTTTACAATTGGATTTCTCTTTTCATCTTGGTTGTTATAGTTCCAATGTTTTGCCTTCTGATCAACTCAGATACTTACACTCATTTCCTTTCTCACTTTTTTTTTTTTTAACTAAAAATATTTCTTTGGGTGGGGCAGGGTAAAAAAATTTGGGGTGGGGTGTGGGTGAAAATTTTTTTTTTTAAGGGTGAAAGAAATTTTTATTTTTTATTTTTAACTAAAAATATTTTTGGTCCGAAGCAAAGAAAATCAATGTCTAACCACCCAAGAAATATGACTGGGGCGCCATCGGTTTACGGGTAAGCGTTCATTTCTGATGTGGCAGCCTAACAAGACGACCGTGGGGAGGCTATTTTGGCTAGTAAACATAATGACTTTGTGGCAGAGAATATTAAAAAAAATCTTTATCCGGATTTCATAACAATCAGTCGAAGTCATATGTTTTTTTAAAATATCTAGTGACTTGTTTATTTTCAGGAAAATATAGAAATTTTAAATATTAAAAATAAAAAATGTGTGAAAATATAATTTAATCAATAACTAAAAGTAAATGAATGTGAACGAGAGCATCCAAAAACTTCCACTGCTAAAAATATTTTTAGAAAATTAAAAGTGTAAAAAAAAATATAATAAATAAAAAACAAGATAAAGTAAATGAAATTATTTTTTACCTTCAATAAAAGTAAATGAAATTATTTTTTACCTTCAATTTCAATAAGTAGTTCTTCTTAGGAAAGTAAATGTTTTCTTTCTTAGCCAATTACAATATGAAAAGCCACAACAAGAAGAGCTGATTTTTAACTTTGTGCCGTTTTGGAGAAACTTGACGCTTTTTAGTAATGTTCTAAAGTTACCAAATAAATTGTAAACAGGCAGATTATTGCCGCATAGTTTTCTCTAACAAAACAATGAACTTTGTGTCAAGAAGCACGTGTATTTTGTGAAAAGCAACCTCCTCCTATGTATATAAAGCTACATCAGACGCCCACAAACTAGCTACAAGCTTCTCTAGAAACCAAATATTACCTACCCTCCTCACGCAACTGGCAGTATCATTACTACCATCCAGTCAGGTGGTGTTGGAGAGGGGGTCATTCACTAACTAGTCAAACAGCAAACAGCACATATGCTGGTTTAATTATATGTAGCAGGATCCAGAGACAATCCCACTTCTTACGAGTTTTTTATATACTACTTAGGAAAAACAGAAATAATAAAAAATAATGTTTCTGTAATTCATTCAACACAACTTTGTTATCAAGTAAACCAACACTAATAACATACTATACTCATATTATTCATAAGTTTATTTCTATTCCCATATTTTTCTTTGTTTGTTTCAACAAGTGCATTTGAACAACATATGCAAGAACTTATAATAAAAAAGAACATTATTTTTTAAATAAAATAGAAAAACGCCAATTTATTTTTTTATTTGAAAATATTTAAGCTTAGTTCTGTCCATTTTATAATTCTTTCAAATATTATGATTATAATATAAGGGTATTACTAGAATAACATGTGGATTATAAATTATCAAAATATTGCAACTAAGTTGAATTAAAATGTAAATAAATCAAGTCATCATCGTCATCTTATGATCGTCATCGTCGTCGTATGACGACGATGATGACTTGATTTACTTACTTTTTAAATCATCATCATCATCATCATCATCATCATCATCATCATCGTCGTCGTCGTCTTATGACCATGATGATGACTTGATTTACTTACTTTTTAAATCATCATCATCATCATCATCATCATCATCATCATCATCATCATCATCATCATCATCATCATATTCATCATCATCATCATCATCGTCGTCGTCGTCGTCTTATGACCATGATGATGACTTGATTTACTTACTTTTTAAATCATCATCATCATCATCATCATCATCATCATCATCGTCGTCGTCGTCGTCGTCTTATGACCATGATGATGACTTCATTTACTTACTTTTTACATCATCATCATCATCATCATCATCATCATCATATGACGACGATGATGACTTGCTTTTTACATCATCATCTATGACGACGATGATGACTTACTTTTTACATCATCATCATCATCGTCGTCGTCGTCGTCGTCGTCGTATGACGACGATGATGACTGGATTTACTTACTTTTTAAATCATCATCATCATCATCATCATCGTCGTCGTCGTCATCTTATGACCATGATGATGACTTCATTTACTTACTTTTTACATCATCATCACCATCATCATCATCATCATCATCATCATCATCATCATCATCATCATCATCATCATCATCATCCTATGACGACGATGGTGACTTGCTTTACTTATTTTTTAAATCATCATCATCATCATCATTATCATCATCATCATCATGTTTCTGTATTTAGAGTGCTACGAGTGTCTCGGACTCCGAGTGGGCAACAGCAGGCGACGTCTCATGCCTGCTGTTCATGTGGTCTGATCCAAACGGTTGAGATCAGTCAGATTGCATGCAATTATATAATTTCTTATGCACTCAAGCAAGATTTTCCTCGGTTTACCACACTCGCCAGTGCCTTGGATATCCAGGTATATTATGAAGTTGATGCAGGAGATAACACGCTGTACATGGCTGAACCACCATCCTTTCCTCCAGTTTGCAGTTGCACATTCACCTGATCATGCCACGATCATTACGTCAAAGTCATTGCAGATAATAAGTGTTTGGGGCTCATGTCTCACTGCCATGCAAGATGGTAGAGTGAACACAGGCTGAAAAGAGCAATGGAAACTAATCATTTATGTAGGAATGTAAAGGATGTCATTTTTGAGATGAGAATATTCTGGGCTTTAGGGTATTTAGAATATGGTTGGATATTCTTTTACAATGATTCTCTCGGTGGTTTATCTGGACTCTTCATGTGATGACCGAATCTGGGCCATCATTTTGGATTTCCTTATTCATAGCTATAAGCTTCTTTGGAATGAATGGATGAACGCAAACAATGTTGAATATTCATAACATCAATTTATTCAATTTTGTAAACTATCATCTTTTTTCGGGTTAGTTGGTTGTATCATAAATTCCTAGGACCTTTCAATTACTTAACTGCTGACTATTTAAAAAATGCCGCTCTCTTCTAACATGTGATCTTGTTCAACCAATCACATCTTTTGGTATCTTTCACCCCCCCCCCCTGCCCTCACTATCTGACAATAGTTTTAATCTCAATGTAGTCGAAAATTTGAATGAACACAGAAAAAAGCTACCATTGAACTGTGTCCCTACATGGTTATACATTTTGAATAAAAAATCGATTGACAAGCTGAGAAAACATTCTTGAGAATAGGAAAGCAAAAGGTGCAATCCTTACAAGCATTTATTTATTAAAAGCAGACTTTCTTTTTAGTTACAGATGGCCCTAAATGACTCACTGATTACCAATAATATTTAACCATGTGACTGTCTGATTCAAAGTGTAAAAATCATAAGTAATTATTGTAATTCTAGTGTAAACATACACATTGATACATGTTTAGCATAGATGCATACAAACGACAGACATGTAATGGGAAAATATCTGGTTCTGGATTTGATCACCCTGAAAATGAGATGCTATTTTGAAAACAGTAATCACCTCTTAAAAAACAAGGTTCCATACTGTGAAGGCGAGCCTCTTGAGATAATTTAAGGTAGAAAAAAAAAGAAAATATTTTAGAGATCATTATTTAAGGTAGAAAAAAAAAGAAAGTATTTTAGTGATCATTATTTAAGGTAGAAAAAAAGAAAATGTTTTAGTGATCATAATTTAAGGTAGAAAAAAAAAGAAAATATTTAAGTGATCATTATTTAAGGTAGAAAAAAAAAGAAAATATTTTAGTGATCATTATTTAAGGTAGAAAAAAAAGAAAATATTTAAGTGATCATTATTTAAGGTAAAAAAAAAGAAAATATTTTAGTGATCATAATTTAAAGTAGAAAATAAAATATTTTAGTGATCATTATTTAAGGTAGAAAAAAAAGAAAATATTTAAGTGATCATTATTTAAGGTAAAAAAAAAGAAAATATTTTAGTGATCATAATTTAAGGTAGAAAATAAAATATTTTAGTGATCATAATTTAAGGTAGAAAAAAAATATATTTTAGGTAAAAAAAGAAAGAAAATATTTTAGTGATCATAATTTAAGGTAGAAAATAAAATATTTTAGTGATCATAATTTAAGGTGAAAAAAAAAGAAAATATTTTAGTGATCATAATTTAAGGTAGAAAAAAAAAAATTTGAGTGATCATAATTTAAGGTAGAAAAAAAAAGAAAATATTTTAGTGATCATAATTTAAGGTAGAAAAAAAAATATTTTAGTGATCATAATTTAAGGTAGAAAAAAAGAAATATTTTAGTGATCATTATTTAAGGTAGAAAAAAAAGAAAATATTTTAGTGATCATTATTTAAGGTAGAAAAAAAGAAAATATTTTAGTGATCATTATTTAAGGTAGAAAAAAAAGAAAATATTTTAGTGATCATTATTTAAGGTAGAAAAAAAAGAAAATATTTTAGTGATCATTATTTAAGGTAGAAAAAAAGAAAATATATTAGTGATCATAATTTAAGGTAGAAAAAAAGAAATATTTTAGTGATCATTATTTAAGGTAGAAAAAAAAAGAAAATATTTTAGAGATCATTATTTAAGGTAGAAAAAAATATTTTAGTGATCATAATTAAAGGTAAAAAAAAAAGAAAATATTTTAGTGATCATTATTTAAGGTAGAAAAAAAAAGAAAATATTTTTGTGATCATTATTTAAGGTAGAAAAAAAGAAAATGTTTTAGTGATCATAATTTAAGGTAGAAAAAAAAAGAAAATATTTTAGTGATCATTATTTAAGGTAGAAAAAAAAAGAAAATATTTAAGTGATCATTATTTAAGGTAGAAAAAAAAAATATTTTAGTGATCATAATTTAAGGTAGAAAAAAAAAGAAAATATTTTAGTGATCATTATTTAAGGTAGAAAAAAAAGAAAATATTTTAGTGATCATTATTTAACGTAGAAAAAAGAAAATATTTTAGTGATCATAATTTAAGGTAGACAAAAAAGAAAATATTTTAGTGATCATTATTTAAGGTAGAAATAGAAGAAAATATTTTAGAGATCATAATTTAAGGTAGAAAAAAATATTTTAGTGATCATAATTTAAGGTAGAAAAAAAAAGAAAATATTTTAGTGATCATTATTTAAGGTAGAAAAAAAAAAGAAAATATTTTAGTGATCATTATTTAAGGTAGAAAAAAAATATTTTAGTGATCATAATTTAAGGTAGAAAAAAAAAGAAAATATTTTAGTGATCATTATTTAAGGTAGAAACAAAAATATTTTAGTGATCATTATTTAAGTTAGAAAAAAATATTTTAGTGATCATAATTTAAGGTTAAAAAAAAATATTTTAGTGATCATTATTTAAGGTAGAAAAAAAAATATTTTAGTGATCATTATTTAAGGTAGAAAAAAAAATATTTTAGTGATCATTATTTAAGGTAGAAAAAAAAATATTTTAGTGATCATTATTTAAGGTAGAAAAAAAAAGAAAATATTTTAGAGATCATTATTTAAAGTACAAAAAAATATTTTAGTGATCATAATTTAAGGTATAAAAAAAAGAAAATGTTTTAGTGATCATTAGTTACGGTAGAAAAATAAGAAAATATTTTAGTGATCATTATTTAAGGTAGAAAAAATATTTTAGTGATCATAATTTAAGGTAAAAAAAAGAAAATATTTTAGTGATCATTATTTAAGGTAGAAAAAAAATATTTTAGTGATCATTATTTAAGGTAGAAAAAAAAAATTTAGAGATCATTATTTAAGGTAGAAAAAAAAAATATTTTAGTGATCATAATTTAAGGTAAAAAATATTTTAGTGATCATAATTTAAGGTAGAAAAAAAAAAGAAAATATTTTAGTGATCATTATTTAAGGTAGAAAAAAAAAGAAAATATTTTAGTGATCATTATTTAAGGTAGAAAAAAAGAAAATATTTTAGTGATCATAATTTAAGGTAGAAAAAAAAGAAAATATTTTAGAGATCATTATTTAAGGTAGAAAAAAAATATTTTAGTGATCATAATTTAAGGTAGAAAAAAAAAGAAAATATTTTAGTGATCATTATTTAAGGTAGAAAAAATATATTTTAGTGATCATTATTTAAGGTAGAAAAAAAAAATATTTTAGTGATCATAATTTAAGGTATAAAAAAAAGAAAATATTTTAGTGATCATTATTTAAGGTAGAAAAAAAAAAGAAAATATTTTAGTGATCATTATTTAAGGTAGAAAAAAAGAAAATATTTTAGTGATCATAATTTAAGGTAGAAAAAAAAAGAAAATATTTTAGTGATCATTATTTAAGGTAGAAAAAAAATATTTTAGTGATCATAATTTTAGGTAGAAAAAAAAAGAAAATATTTTAGTGATCATTATTTAAGGTAGAAAAAAAAATATTTTAGTGATCATTATTTAAGTTAGAAAAAAATATTTTAGTGATCATAATTTAAGGTAGAAAAAAAAATATTTTAGTGATCATTATTTAAAGTAGAAAAAAAAACTATTTTAGTGATCATTATTTAAGGTAGAAAAAAAATATTTTAGTGATCATTATTTAAGGTAGAAAAAAAAATATTTTAGTGATCATTATTTAAGGTAGAAAAAAAAAGAAAATATTTTAGAGATCATTATTTAAAGTAGAAAAAAATATTTTAGTGATCATAATTTAAGGTATAAAAAAAAGAAAATGTTTTAGTGATCATTATTTAAGGTAGAAAAATAAGAAAATATTTTAGTGATCATTATTTAAGGTAGAAAAAATATTTTAGTGATCATAATTTAAGGTAAAAAAAAGAAAATATTTTAGTGATCATTATTTAAGGTAGAAAAAAAATATTTTAGTGATCATTATTTAAGGTAGAAAAAAAAATTTTAGAGATCATTATTTAAGGTAGAAAAAAAAATATTTTAGTGATCATAATTTAAGGTAAAAAATATTTTAGTGATCATAATTTAAGGTAGAAAAAAAAAGAAAATATTTTAGTGATCATTATTTAAGGTAGAAAAAAAAAAGAAAATATTTTAGTGATCATTATTTAAGGTAGAAAAAAAGAAAATATTTTAGTGATCATAATTTAAGGTAGAAAAAAAATATTTTAGTGATCATAATTTAAGGTAGAAAAAAAATATTTTAGTGATAATTCGTTAAGGTAGAAAAAAAAATATTTTAGTGATCATTATTTAAGGTAGAAAAAAAAAATATTTTAGTGATCATTATTTAAGGTAGAAAACAAAAATATTTTAGTGATCATAATTTAAGGTAGAAAAAAAAGAAAATATTTTAGTGATCATTATTTAAGGTAGAAAAAAAAAAGAAAATATTTTAGTGATCATAATTTAAGGTAGAAAAAAAATATTTTAGTGATCATAATTTAAGGTAGAAAAAAAAATATTTTAGTGATCATTCGTTAAGGTAGAAAAAAAAATATTTTAGTGATCATTATTTAAGGTAGAAAAAAAAATATTTTAGTGATCATTATTTAAGGTAGAAAAAAAAAATATTTTAGTGATCATAATTTAAGGTATAAAAAAAAGAAAATGTTTTAGTGATCATTATTTACGGTAGAAAAATAAGAAAATATTTTAGTGATCATTATTTAAGGTAGAAAAAAAAATATTTTAGTGATCATTATTTAAGGTAGAAAAAAAAAGAAAATATTTTAGTGATCATTATTTAAGGTAGAAAACAAAGAAAATGTTTTAGTGATCATTATTTACGGTAGAAAAATAAGAAAATATTTTAGTGATCATTATTTAAGGTAGAAAAAATATTTTAGTGATCATAATTTAAGGTAAAAAAAAAAAGAAAATATTTTAGTGATCATTATTTAAGGTAGAAAAAAAAGAAAATATTTTAGTGATCATAATTTAAGGTAAAAAAAAGAAAATATTTTAGTGATCATTATTTAAGGTAGAAAAAAAATATTTTAGTGATCATTATTTAAGGTAGAAAAAAAAAATTTTAGAGATCATTATTTAAGGTAGAAAAAAAAATATTTTAGTGATCATAATTTAAGGTAAAAAAAAAGAAAATATTTTAGTGATCATTATTTAAGGTAGAAAAAAAATATTTTAGTGATCATTATTTAAGGTAGAAAAAAAAATATTTTAGTGATCATTATTTAAGGTAGAAAAAAAAATATTTTAGTGATCATAATTTAAGGTATAAAAAAAAGAAAATGTTTTAGTGATCATTATTTACGGTAGAAAAATAAGAAAATATTTTAGTGATCATTATTTAAGGTAGAAAAAAAAAAATTTTAGTGATCATTATTTAAGGTAGAAAAAAAAAATATTTTAGTGATCATTATTTAAGGTAGAAAAAAAAAGAAAATATTTTAGAGATCATTATTTAAGGTAGAAAACAAAGAAAATGTTTTAGTGATCATTATTTACGGTAGAAAAATAAGAAAATATTTTAGTGATCATTATTTAAGGTAGAAAAAATATTTTAGTGATCATTATTTAAGGTAGAAAAAAAAGAAAATATTTTAGTGATCATAATTTAAGGTAAAAAAAAGAAAATATTTTAGTGATCATTATTTAAGGTAGAAAAAAAATATTTTAGTGATCATTATTTAAGGTAGAAAAAAAAAATTTTAGAGATCATTATTTAAGGTAGAAAAAAAAATATTTTAGTGATCATTATTTAAGGTAGAAAAAAAAGAAAATATTTTAGAGATCATTATTTAAGGTAGAAAAAAATATTTTAGTGATCATAATTTAAGGTATTAAACAAAGAAAATGTTTTAGTGATCATTATTTACGGTAGAAAAATAAGAAAATATTTTAGTGATCATTATTTAAGGTAGAAAAAATATTTTAGTGATCATAATTTAAGGTAAAAAAAAAAGAAAATATTTTAGTGATCATTATTTAAGGTAGAAAAAAAAGAAAATATTTTAGTGATCATTATTTAAGGTAGAAAAAAAGAAAATATTTTAGTGATCATAATTTAAGGTAGACAAAAAAAGAAAATATTTTAGTGATCATTATTTAAGGTAGAAATAGAAGAAAATATTTTAGAGATCATAATTTAAGGTAGAAAAAAAAAGAAAATATTTTAGTGATCATTATTTAAGGTAGAAAAAAATATTTTAGTGATCATAATTTAAGGTAGAAAAAAAAAATATTTAAGTGATCATTATTTAAGGTAGAAAAAAAAATATTTTAGTGATCATTATTTAAGGTAGAAAAAAAAATATTTTAGTGATCATTATTTAAGGTAGAAAAAAAAGAAAATATTTTAGAGATCATTATTTAAAGTAGAAAAAAATATTTTAGTGATCATAATTTAAGGTATAAAAAAAAGAAAATGTTTTAGTGATCATTATTTACGGTAGAAAAATAAGAAAATATTTTAGTGATCATTATTTAAGGTAGAAAAAATATTTTAGTGATCATAATTTAAGGTAAAAAAAAGAAAATATTTTAGTGATCATTATTTAAGGTAGAAAAAAAATATTTTAGTGATCATTATTTAAGGTAGAAAAAAAATTTTAGAGATCATTATTTAAGGTAGAAAAAAAAATATTTTAGTGATCATAATTTAAGGTAAAAAATATTTTAGTGATCATAATTTAAGGTAGAAAAAAAAAGAAAATATTTTAGTGATCATTATTTAAGGTAGAAAAAAAAGAAAATATTTTAGTGATCATTATTTAAGGTAGAAAAAAAGAAAATATTTTAGTGATCATAATTTAAGGTAGAAAAAAAAGAAAATATTTTAGAGATCATTATTTAAGGTAGAAAAAATATTTTAGTGATCATAATTTAAGGTAAAAAAAAGAAAATATTTTAGTGATCATTATTTAAGGTAGAAAAAAAATATTTTAGAGATCATTATTTAAGGTAGAAAAAATATTTTAGTGATCATAATTTAAGGTAAAAAAAAGAAAATATTTTAGTGATCATTATTTAAGGTAGAAAAAAAATATTTTAGTGATCATTATTTAAGGTAGAAAAAAAATAATTTTTAGAGATCATTATTTAAGGTAGAAAAAAAAATATTTTAGTGATCATAATTTAAGGTAAAAAAAAAGAAAATATTTTAGTGATCATTATTTAAGGTAGAAAAAAAATGTTTTAGTGATCATTATTTAAGGTAGAAAAAAAAGAAAATATTTTAGTGATCATTATTTAAGGTAGAAAAAAAAATATTTTAGTGATCATAATTTAAGGTAAAAAATATTTTAGTGATCATAATTTAAGGTAGAAAAAAAAGAAAATATTTTAGTGATCATTATTTAAGGTAGAAAAAAAAAAGAAAATATTTTAGTGATCATAATTTAAGGTAGAAAAAAAATATTTTAGTGATCATAATTTAAGGTAGAAAAAAAAATATTTTAGTGATCATTCGTTAAGGTAGAAAAAAAAATATTTTAGTGATCATTATTTAAGGTAGAAAAAAAAATATTTTAGTGATCATTATTTAAGGTAGAAAAAAAAAATATTTTAGTGATCATAATTTAAGGTATAAAAAAAAGAAAATGTTATAGTGATCATTATTTACGGTAGAAAAATAAGAAAATATTTTAGTGATCATTATTTAAGGTAGAAAAAAAAATATTTTAGTGATCATTATTTAAGGTAGAAAAAAAAAGAAAATATTTTAGAGATCATTATTTAAGGTAGAAAACAAAGAAAATGTTTTAGTGATCATTATTTACGGTAGAAAAATAAGAAAATATTTTAGTGATCATAATTTAAGGTAGAAAAAAAGAAATATTTTAGTGATCATTGTTTAAGGTAGAAAAAAAAAGAAAATATTTTAGAGATCATTATTTAAGGTAGAAAAAAATATTTTAGTGATCATAATTAAAGGTAAAAAAAAAAGAAAATATTTTAGTGATCATTATTTAAGGTAGAAAAAAAAAGAAAATATTTTTGTGATCATTATTTAAGGTAGAAAAAAAGAAAATGTTTTAGTGATCATAATTTAAGGTAGAAAAAAAAAGAAAATATTTTAGTGATCATTATTTAAGGTAGAAAAAAAAAAGAAAATATTTAAGTGATCATTATTTAAGGTAGAAAAAAAAAATATTTTAGTGATCATAATTTAAGGTAGAAAAAAAAGAAAATATTTTAGTGATCATTATTTAAGGTAGAAAAAAAAGAAAATATTTTAGTGATCATTATTTAACGTAGAAAAAAGAAAATATTTTAGTGATCATAATTTAAGGTAGACAAAAAAGAAAATATTTTAGTGATCATTATTTAAGGTAGAAATAGAAGAAAATATTTTAGAGATCATAATTTAAGGTAGAAAAAAATATTTTAGTGATCATAATTTAAGGTAGAAAAAAAAAGAAAATATTTTAGTGATCATTATTTAAGGTAGAAAAAAAAAAGAAAATATTTTAGTGATCATTATTTAAGGTAGAAAAAAAATATTTTAGTGATCATAATTTAAGGTAGAAAAAAAAAGAAAATATTTTAGTGATCATTATTTAAGGTAGAAACAAAAATATTTTAGTGATCATTATTTAAGTTAGAAAAAAATATTTTAGTGATCATAATTTAAGGTTAAAAAAAAATATTTTAGTGATCATTATTTAAGGTAGAAAAAAAAATATTTTAGTGATCATTATTTAAGGTAGAAAAAAAAATATTTTAGTGATCATTATTTAAGGTAGAAAAAAAAAGAAAATATTTTAGAGATCATTATTTAAAGTAGAAAAAAATATTTTAGTGATCATAATTTAAGGTATAAAAAAAAGAAAATGTTTTAGTGATCATTAGTTACGGTAGAAAAATAAGAAAATATTTTAGTGATCATTATTTAAGGTAGAAAAAATATTTTAGTGATCATAATTTAAGGTAAAAAAAAGAAAATATTTTAGTGATCATTATTTAAGGTAGAAAAAAAATATTTTAGTGATCATTATTTAAGGTAGAAAAAAAAAATTTAGAGATCATTATTTAAGGTAGAAAAAAAAATATTTTAGTGATCATAATTTAAGGTAAAAAATATTTTAGTGATCATAATTTAAGGTAGAAAAAAAAAAGAAAATATTTTAGTGATCATTATTTAAGGTAGAAAAAAAAAGAAAATATTTTAGTGATCATTATTTAAGGTAGAAAAAAAGAAATATTTTAGTGATCATTATTTAAGGTAGAAAAAAAAAGAAAATATTTTAGAGATCATTATTTAAGGTAGAAAAAAATATTTTAGTGATCATAATTAAAGGTAAAAAAAAAAGAAAATATTTTAGTGATCATTATTTAAGGTAGAAAAAAAAAGAAAATATTTTTGTGATCATTATTTAAGGTAGAAAAAAAGAAAATGTTTTAGTGATCATAATTTAAGGTAGAAAAAAAAAGAAAATATTTTAGTGATCATTATTTAAGGTAGAAAAAAAAAAGAAAATATTTAAGTGATCATTATTTAAGGTAGAAAAAAAAAATATTTTAGTGATCATAATTTAAGGTAGAAAAAAAAGAAAATATTTTAGTGATCATTATTTAAGGTAGAAAAAAAAGAAAATATTTTAATGATCATTATTTAACGTAGAAAAAAGAAAATATTTTAGTGATCATAATTTAAGGTAGACAAAAAAGAAAATATTTTAGTGATCATTATTTAAGGTAGAAATAGAAGAAAATATTTTAGAGATCATAATTTAAGGTAGAAAAAAATATTTTAGTGATCATAATTTAAGGTAGAAAAAAAAAGAAAATATTTTAGTGATCATTATTTAAGGTAGAAAAAAAAAAGAAAATATTTTAGTGATCATTATTTAAGGTAGAAAAAAAATATTTTAGTGATCATAATTTAAGGTAGAAAAAAAAATATTTTAGTGATCATTATTTAAGGTAGAAACAAAAATATTTTAGTGATCATTATTTAAGGTAGAAAAAAAAAAGAAAATATTTTAGTGATCATAATTTAAGGTAGAAAAAAAATATTTTAGTGATCATAATTTAAGGTAGAAAAAAAAATATTTTAGTGATCATTCGTTAAGGTAGAAAAAAAAATATTTTAGTGATCATTATTTAAGGTAGAAAAAAAAATATTTTAGTGATCATTATTTAAGGTAGAAAAAAAAAATATTTTAGTGATCATAATTTAAGGTATAAAAAAAAGAAAATGTTATAGTGATCATTATTTACGGTAGAAAAATAAGAAAATATTTTAGTGATCATTATTTAAGGTAGAAAAAAAAATATTTTAGTGATCATTATTTAAGGTAGAAAAAAAAAGAAAATATTTTAGAGATCATTATTTAAGGTAGAAAACAAAGAAAATGTTTTAGTGATCATTATTTACGGTAGAAAAATAAGAAAATATTTTAGTGATCATAATTTAAGGTAGAAAAAAAGAAATATTTTAGTGATCATTGTTTAAGGTAGAAAAAAAAAAGAAAATATTTTAGAGATCATTATTTAAGGTAGAAAAAAATATTTTAGTGATCATAATTAAAGGTAAAAAAAAAAGAAAATATTTTAGTGATCATTATTTAAGGTAGAAAAAAAAAGAAAATATTTTTGTGATCATTATTTAAGGTAGAAAAAAAGAAAATGTTTTAGTGATCATAATTTAAGGTAGAAAAAAAAAGAAAATATTTTAGTGATCATTATTTAAGGTAGAAAAAAAAAAGAAAATATTTAAGTGATCATTATTTAAGGTAGAAAAAAAAAATATTTTAGTGATCATAATTTAAGGTAGAAAAAAAAGAAAATATTTTAGTGATCATTATTTAAGGTAGAAAAAAAAGAAAATATTTTAGTGATCATTATTTAACGTAGAAAAAAGAAAATATTTATGTGATCATAATTTAAGGTAGACAAAAAAGAAAATATTTTAGTGATCATTATTTAAGGTAGAAATAGAAGAAAATATTTTAGAGATCATAATTTAAGGTAGAAAAAAATATTTTAGTGATCATAATTTAAGGTAGAAAAAAAAAGAAAATATTTTAGTGATCATTATTTAAGGTAGAAAAAAAAAAGAAAATATTTTAGTGATCATTATTTAAGGTAGAAAAAAAATATTTTAGTGATCATAATTTAAGGTAGAAAAAAAAAGAAAATATTTTAGTGATCATTATTTAAGGTAGAAACAAAAATATTTTAGTGATCATTATTTAAGTTAGAAAAAAATATTTTAGTGATCATAATTTAAGGTTAAAAAAAAATATTTTAGTGATCATTATTTAAGGTAGAAAAAAAAATATTTTAGTGATCATTATTTAAGGTAGAAAAAAAAATATTTTAGTGATCATTATTTAAGGTAGAAAAAAAAAGAAAATATTTTAGAGATCATTATTTAAAGTAGAAAAAAATATTTTAGTGATCATAATTTAAGGTATAAAAAAAAGAAAATGTTTTAGTGATCATTAGTTACGGTAGAAAAATAAGAAAATATTTTAGTGATCATTATTTAAGGTAGAAAAAATATTTTAGTGATCATAATTTAAGGTAAAAAAAAGAAAATATTTTAGTGATCATTATTTAAGGTAGAAAAAAAATATTTTAGTGATCATTATTTAAGGTAGAAAAAAAAAATTTAGAGATCATTATTTAAGGTAGAAAAAAAAATATTTTAGTGATCATAATTTAAGGTAAAAAATATTTTAGTGATCATAATTTAAGGTAGAAAAAAAAAAGAAAATATTTTAGTGATCATTATTTAAGGTAGAAAAAAAAAGAAAATATTTTAGTGATCATTATTTAAGGTAGAAAAAAAGAAATATTTTAGTGATCATTATTTAAGGTAGAAAAAAAAAGAAAATATTTTAGAGATCATTATTTAAGGTAGAAAAAAATATTTTAGTGATCATAATTAAAGGTAAAAAAAAAAGAAAATATTTTAGTGATCATTATTTAAGGTAGAAAAAAAAAGAAAATATTTTTGTGATCATTATTTAAGGTAGAAAAAAAGAAAATGTTTTAGTGATCATAATTTAAGGTAGAAAAAAAAAGAAAATATTTTAGTGATCATTATTTAAGGTAGAAAAAAAAAAGAAAATATTTAAGTGATCATTATTTAAGGTAGAAAAAAAAAATATTTTAGTGATCATAATTTAAGGTAGAAAAAAAAGAAAATATTTTAGTGATCATTATTTAAGGTAGAAAAAAAAGAAAATATTTTAATGATCATTATTTAACGTAGAAAAAAGAAAATATTTTAGTGATCATAATTTAAGGTAGACAAAAAAGAAAATATTTTAGTGATCATTATTTAAGGTAGAAATAGAAGAAAATATTTTAGAGATCATAATTTAAGGTAGAAAAAAATATTTTAGTGATCATAATTTAAGGTAGAAAAAAAAAGAAAATATTTTAGTGATCATTATTTAAGGTAGAAAAAAAAAAGAAAATATTTTAGTGATCATTATTTAAGGTAGAAAAAAAATATTTTAGTGATCATAATTTAAGGTAGAAAAAAAAATATTTTAGTGATCATTATTTAAGGTAGAAACAAAAATATTTTAGTGATCATTATTTAAGGTAGAAAAAAAAAAGAAAATATTTTAGTGATCATTATTTAAGGTAGAAAAAAAGAAAATATTTTAGTGATCATAATTTAAGGTAGAAAAAAAAAGAAAATATTTTAGTGATCATTATTTAAGGTAGAAAAAAATATTTTAGTGATCATAATTTAAGGTAGAAAAAAAAAATATTTAAGTGATCATTATTTAAGGTAGAAAAAAAAATATTTTAGTGATCATTATTTAAGGTAGAAAAAAAAATATTTTAGTGATCATTATTTAAGGTAGAAAAAAAAGAAAATATTTTAGAGATCATTATTTAAAGTAGAAAAAAATATTTTAGTGATCATAATTTAAGGTATAAAAAAAAGAAAATGTTTTAGTGATCATTATTTACGGTAGAAAAATAAGAAAATATTTTAGTGATCATTATTTAAGGTAGAAAAAATATTTTAGTGATCATAATTTAAGGTAAAAAAAAGAAAATATTTTAGTGATCATTATTTAAGGTAGAAAAAAAATATTTTAGTGATCATTATTTAAGGTAGAAAAAAAATTTTAGAGATCATTATTTAAGGTAGAAAAAAAAATATTTTAGTGATCATAATTTAAGGTAAAAAATATTTTAGTGATCATAATTTAAGGTAGAAAAAAAAAGAAAATATTTTAGTGATCATTATTTAAGGTAGAAAAAAAAGAAAATATTTTAGTGATCATTATTTAAGGTAGAAAAAAAGAAAATATTTTAGTGATCATAATTTAAGGTAGAAAAAAAAAAATATTTTAGAGATCATTATTTAAGGTAGAAAAAATATTTTAGTGATCATAATTTAAGGTAAAAAAAAGAAAATATTTTAGTGATCATTATTTAAGGTAGAAAAAAAATATTTTAGTGATCATTATTTAAGGTAGAAAAAAAAAATTTTTTAGAGATCATTATTTAAGGTAGAAAAAAAAATATTTTAGTGATCATAATTTAAGGTAAAAAAAAAGAAAATATTTTAGTGATCATTATTTAAGGTAGAAAAAAAATGTTTTAGTGATCATTATTTAAGGTAGAAAAAAAAGAAAATATTTTAGTGATCATTATTTAAGGTAGAAAAAAAAATATTTTAGTGATCATAATTTAAGGTAAAAAATATTTTAGTGATCATAATTTAAGGTAGAAAAAAAAGAAAATATTTTAGTGATCATTATTTAAGGTAGAAAAAAAAAAGAAAATATTTTAGTGATCATAATTTAAGGTAGAAAAAAAATATTTTAGTGATCATAATTTAAGGTAGAAAAAAAAATATTTTAGTGATCATTCGTTAAGGTAGAAAAAAAAATATTTTAGTGATCATTATTTAAGGTAGAAAAAAAAATATTTTAGTGATCATTATTTAAGGTAGAAAAAAAAATATTTTAGTGATCATAATTTAAGGTATAAAAAAAGAAAATGTTTTAGTGATCATTATTTACGGTAGAAAAATAAGAAAATATTTTAGTGATCATTATTTAAGGTAGAAAAAAAAATATTTTAGTGATCATTATTTAAGGTAGAAAAAAAAAGAAAATATTTTAGAGATCATTATTTAAGGTAGAAAACAAAGAAAATGTTTTAGTGATCATTATTTACGGTAGAAAAATAAGAAAATATTTTAGTGATCATTATTTAAGGTAGAAAAAATATTTTAGTGATCATAATTTAAGGTAAAAAAAAAAAGAAAATATTTTAGTGATCATTATTTAAGGTAGAAAAAAAAGAAAATATTTTAGTGATCATAATTTAAGGTAAAAAAAAGAAAATATTTTAGTGATCATTATTTAAGGTAGAAAAAAAATATTTTAGTGATCATTATTTAAGGTAGAAAAAAAAGAAAATATTTTAGAGATCATTATTTAAGGTAGAAAAAATATTTTAGTGATCATAATTTAAGGTATAAAACAAAGAAAATGTTTTAGTGATCATTATTTACGGTAGAAAAATAAGAAAATATTTTAGTGATCATTATTTAAGGTAGAAAAAATATTTTAGTGATCATAATTTAAGGTAAAAAAAAAAAGAAAATATTTTAGTGATCATTATTTAAGGTAGAAAAAAAAGAAAATATTTTAGTGATCATTATTTAACGTAGAAAAAAGAAAATATTTTAGTGATCATAATTTAAGGTAGACAAAAAAGAAAATATTTTAGTGATCATTATTTAAGGTAGAAATAGAAGAAAATATTTTAGAGATCATAATTTAAGGTAGAAAAAAATATTTTAGTGATCATAATTTAAGGTAGAAAAAAAAAGAAAATATTTTAGTGATCATTATTTAAGGTAGAAAAAAAATATTTTAGTGATCATAATTTAAGGTAGAAAAAAAAAAAAAATATTTTAGTGATCATTATTTAAGGTAGAAACAAAAATATTTTAGTGATCATTATTTAAGGTAGAAAAAAAAAAGAAAATATTTTAGTGATCATTATTTAAGGTAGAAAAAAAGAAAATATTTTAGTGATCATAATTTAAGGTAGAAAAAAAAAGAAAATATTTTAGTGATCATTATTTAAGGTAGAAAAAAATATTTTAGTGATCATAATTTAAGGTAGAAAAAAAAAATATTTAAGTGATCATTATTTAAGGTAGAAAAAAAAATATTTTAGTGATCATTATTTAAGGTAGAAAAAAAAATATTTTAGTGATCATTATTTAAGGTAGAAAAAAAAGAAAATATTTTAGAGATCATTATTTAAAGTAGAAAAAAATATTTTAGTGATCATAATTTAAGGTATAAAAAAAAGAAAATGTTTTAGTGATCATTATTTACGGTAGAAAAATAAGAAAATATTTTAGTGATCATTATTTAAGGTAGAAAAAATATTTTAGTGATCATAATTTAAGGTAAAAAAAAGAAAATATTTTAGTGATCATTATTTAAGGTAGAAAAAAAATATTTTAGTGATCATAATTTAAGGTAAAAAATATTTTAGTGATCATAATTTAAGGTAGAAAAAAAAAGAAAATATTTTAGTGATCATTATTTAAGGTAGAAAAAAAAGAAAATATTTTAGTGATCATTATTTAAGGTAGAAAAAAAGAAAATATTTTAGTGATCATAATTTAAGGTAGAAAAAAAAAAATATTTTAGAGATCATTATTTAAGGTAGAAAAAATATTTTAGTGATCATAATTTAAGGTAAAAAAAAGAAAATATTTTAGTGATCATTATTTAAGGTAGAAAAAAAATATTTTAGTGATCATTATTTAAGGTAGAAAAAAAAAATTTTTTAGAGATCATTATTTAAGGTAGAAAAAAAAATATTTTAGTGATCATAATTTAAGGTAAAAAAAAAGAAAATATTTTAGTGATCATTATTTAAGGTAGAAAAAAAATGTTTTAGTGATCATTATTTAAGGTAGAAAAAAAAGAAAATATTTTAGTGATCATTATTTAAGGTAGAAAAAAAAATATTTTAGTGATCATAATTTAAGGTAAAAAATATTTTAGTGATCATAATTTAAGGTAGAAAAAAAAGAAAATATTTTAGTGATCATTATTTAAGGTAGAAAAAAAAAAGAAAATATTTTAGTGATCATAATTTAAGGTAGAAAAAAAATATTTTAGTGATCATAATTTAAGGTAGAAAAAAAAATATTTTAGTGATCATTATTTAAGGTAGAAAAAAAAATATTTTAGTGATCATTATTTAAGGTAGAAAAAAAAATATTTTAGTGATCATAATTTAAGGTATAAAAAAAAGAAAATGTTTTAGTGATCATTATTTACGGTAGAAAAATAAGAAAATATTTTAGTGATCATTATTTAAGGTAGAAAAAAAAGAAAATATTTTAGAGATCATTATTTAAGGTAGAAAAAATATTTTAGTGATCATAATTTAAGGTATAAAACAAAGAAAATGTTTTAGTGATCATTATTTACGGTAGAAAAATAAGAAAATATTTTAGTGATCATTATTTAAGGTAGAAAAAATATTTTAGTGATCATAATTTAAGGTAAAAAAAAAAAGAAAATATTTTAGTGATCATTATTTAAGGTAGACAAAAAAAGAAAATATTTTAGTGATCATTATTTAAGGTAGAAATAGAAGAAAATATTTTAGAGATCATAATTTAAGGTAGAAAAAAAAAGAAAATATTTTAGTTATCATTATTTAAGGTAGAAAAAAAAAGAAAATATTTTAGTGATCATTATTTAAGGTAGAAAAAAAGAAAATATTTTAGTGATCATAATTTAAGGTAGAAAAAAAAGAAAATATTTTAGTGATCATTATTTAAGGTAGAAAAAAATATTTTAGTGATCATAATTTAAGGTAGAAAAAAAAAATATTTTAGTGATCATTATTTAAGGTAGAAAAAAAATATTTTAGTGATCATTATTTAAGGTAGAAAAAAAAATATTTTAGTGATCATTATTTAAGGTAGAAAAAAAAGAAAATATTTTAGAAATCATTATTTAAAGTAGAAAAAATATTTTAGTGATCATAATTTAAGGTATAAAAAAAAGAAAATGTTTTAGTGATCATTATTTACGGTAGAAAAATAAGAAAATATTTTAGTGATCATTATTTAAGGTAGAAAAAATATTTTAGTGATCATAATTTAAGGTAAAAAAAGAAAATATTTTAGTGATCATTATTTAAGGTAGAAAAAAAATATTTTAGTGATCATTATTTAAGGTAGAAAAAAAATTTTAGAGATCATTATTTAAGGTAGAAAAAAAAATATTTTAGTGATCATAATTTAAGGTAAAAAATATTTTAGTGATCATAATTTAAGGTAGAAAAAAAAAGAAAATATTTTAGTGATCATTATTTAAGGTAGAAAAAAAAGAAAATATTTTAGTGATCATTATTTAAGGTAGAAAAAAAGAAAATATTTTAGTGATCATAATTTAAGGTAGAAAAAAAAGAAAATATTTTAGAGATCATTATTTAAGGTAGAAAAAATATTTTAGTGATCATAATTTAAGGTAAAAAAAAGAAAATATTTTAGTGATCATTATTTAAGGTAGAAAAAAAATATTTTAGTGATCATTATTTAAGGTAGAAAAAAAAAATTTTTTAGAGATCATTATTTAAGGTAGAAAAAAAAATATTTTAGTGATCATAATTTAAGGTAAAAAAAAAGAAAATATTTTAGTGATCATTATTTAAGGTAGAAAAAAAATGTTTTAGTGATCATTATTTAAGGTAGAAAAAAAAGAAAATATTTTAGTGATCATTATTTAAGGTAGAAAAAAAAATATTTTAGTGATCATAATTTAAGGTAAAAAATATTTTAGTGATCATAATTTAAGGTAGAAAAAAAAGAAAATATTTTAGTGATCATTATTTAAGGTAGAAAAAAAAAAGAAAATATTTTAGTGATCATAATTTAAGGTAGAAAAAAAATATTTTAGTGATCATAATTTAAGGTAGAAAAAAAAATATTTTAGTGATCATTATTTAAGGTAGAAAAAAAAATATTTTAGTGATCATTATTTAAGGTAGAAAAAAAAATATTTTAGTGATCATAATTTAAGGTATAAAAAAAAGAAAATGTTTTAGTGATCATTATTTACGGTAGAAAAATAAGAAAATATTTTAGTGATCATTATTTAAGGTAGAAAAAAAAGAAAATATTTTAGAGATCATTATTTAAGGTAGAAAAAATATTTTAGTGATCATAATTTAAGGTATAAAACAAAGAAAATGTTTTAGTGATCATTATTTACGGTAGAAAAATAAGAAAATATTTTAGTGATCATTATTTAAGGTAGAAAAAATATTTTAGTGATCATAATTTAAGGTAAAAAAAAAAGAAAATATTTTAGTGATCATTATTTAAGGTAGACAAAAAAAGAAAATATTTTAGTGATCATTATTTAAGGTAGAAATAGAAGAAAATATTTTAGAGATCATAATTTAAGGTAGAAAAAAAAAGAAAATATTTTAGTTATCATTATTTAAGGTAGAAAAAAAAAAGAAAATATTTTAGTGATCATTATTTAAGGTAGAAAAAAAGAAAATATTTTAGTGATCATAATTTAAGGTAGAAAAAAAAAGAAAATATTTTAGTGATCATTATTTAAGGTAGAAAAAAATATTTTAGTGATCATAATTTAAGGTAGAAAAAAAAAATATTTTAGTGATCATTATTTAAGGTAGAAAAAAAATATTTTAGTGATCATTATTTAAGGTAGAAAAAAAAATATTTTAGTGATCATTATTTAAGGTAGAAAAAAAAGAAAATATTTTAGAAATCATTATTTAAAGTAGAAAAAATATTTTAGTGATCATAATTTAAGGTATAAAAAAAAGAAAATGTTTTAGTGATCATTATTTACGGTAGAAAAATAAGAAAATATTTTAGTGATCATTATTTAAGGTAGAAAAAATATTTTAGTGATCATAATTTAAGGTAAAAAAAAGAAAATATTTTAGTGATCATTATTTAAGGTAGAAAAAAAATATTTTAGTGATCATTATTTAAGGTAGAAAAAAAATTTTAGAGATCATTATTTAAGGTAGAAAAAAAAATATTTTAGTGATCATAATTTAAGGTAAAAAATATTTTAGTGATCATAATTTAAGGTAGAAAAAAAAAGAAAATATTTTAGTGATCATTATTTAAGGTAGAAAAAAAAGAAAATATTTTAGTGATCATTATTTAAGGTAGAAAAAAAGAAAATATTTTAGTGATCATAATTTAAGGTAGAAAAAAAAGAAAATATTTTAGAGATCATTATTTAAGGTAGAAAAAATATTTTAGTGATCATAATTTAAGGTAAAAAAAAGAAAATATTTTAGTGATCATTATTTAAGGTAGAAAAAAAATATTTTAGTGATCATTATTTAAGGTAGAAAAAAAAAATTTTTTAGAGATCATTATTTAAGGTAGAAAAAAAAATATTTTAGTGATCATAATTTAAGGTAAAAAAAAAGAAAATATTTTAGTGATCATTATTTAAGGTAGAAAAAAAATGTTTTAGTGATCATTATTTAAGGTAAAAAATATTTTAGTGATCATAATTTAAGGTAGAAAAAAAAGAAAATATTTTAGTGATCATTATTTAAGGTAGAAAAAAAAAAGAAAATATTTTAGTGATCATAATTTAAGGTAGAAAAAAAATATTTTAGTGATCATAATTTAAGGTAGAAAAAAAAATATTTTAGTGATCATTCGTTAAGGTAGAAAAAAAAATATTTTAGTGATCATTATTTAAGGTAGAAAAAAAATATTTTAGTGATCATTATTTAAGGTAGAAAAAAAAAATATTTTAGTGATCATAATTTAAGGTATAAAAAAAAGAAAATGTTTTAGTGATCATTATTTACGGTAGAAAAATAAGAAAATATTTTAGTGATCATTATTTAAGGTAGAAAAAAAAATATTTTAGTGATCATTATTTAAGGTAGAAAAAAAAAGAAAATATTTTAGAGATCATTATTTAAGGTAGAAAACAAAGAAAATGTTTTAGTGATCATTATTTACGGTAGAAAAATAAGAAAATATTTTAGTGATCATAATTTAAGGTAGAAAAAAAGAAATATTTTAGTGATCATTATTTAAGGTAGAAAAAAAAAGAAAATATTTTAGAGATCATTATTTAAGGTAGAAAAAAATATTTTAGTGATCATAATTAAAGGTAAAAAAAAAAGAAAATATTTTAGTGATCATTATTTAAGGTAGAAAAAAAAAGAAAATATTTTTGTGATCATTATTTAAGGTAGAAAAAAAGAAAATGTTTTAGTGATCATAATTTAAGGTAGAAAAAAAAAGAAAATATTTTAGTGATCATTATTTAAGGTAGAAAAAAAAAAGAAAATATTTAAGTGATCATTATTTAAGGTAGAAAAAAAAAATATTTTAGTGATCATAATTTAAGGTAGAAAAAAAAGAAAATATTTTAGTGATCATTATTTAAGGTAGAAAAAAAAGAAAATATTTTAGTGATCATTATTTAACGTAGAAAAAAGAAAATATTTTAGTGATCATAATTTAAGGTAGACAAAAAAGAAAATATTTTAGTGATCATTATTTAAGGTAGAAATAGAAGAAAATATTTTAGAGATCATAATTTAAGGTAGAAAAAAATATTTTAGTGATCATAATTTAAGGTAGAAAAAAAAAGAAAATATTTTAGTGATCATTATTTAAGGTAGAAAAAAAAAAGAAAATATTTTAGTGATCATTATTTAAGGTAGAAAAAAAATATTTTAGTGATCATAATTTAAGGTAGAAAAAAAAAGAAAATATTTTAGTGATCATTATTTAAGGTAGAAACAAAAATATTTTAGTGATCATTATTTAAGGTAGAAAAAAAAAAGAAAATATTTTAGTGATCATTATTTAAGGTAGAAAAAAAGAAAATATTTTAGTGATCATAATTTAAGGTAGAAAAAAAAAGAAAATATTTTAGTGATCATTATTTAAGGTAGAAAAAAATATTTTAGTGATCATAATTTAAGGTAGAAAAAAAAATATTTAAGTGATCATTATTTAAGGTAGAAAAAAAAATATTTTAGTGATCATTATTTAAGGTAGAAAAAAAAATATTTTAGTGATCATTATTTAAGGTAGAAAAAAAAGAAAATATTTTAGAGATCATTATTTAAAGTAGAAAAAAATATTTTAGTGATCATAATTTAAGGTATAAAAAAAAGAAAATGTTTTAGTGATCATTATTTACGGTAGAAAAATAAGAAAATATTTTAGTGATCATTATTTAAGGTAGAAAAAATATTTTAGTGATCATAATTTAAGGTAAAAAAAAGAAAATATTTTAGTGATCATTATTTAAGGTAGAAAAAAAATATTTTAGTGATCATTATTTAAGGTAGAAAAAAAGTTTTAGAGATCATTATTTAAGGTAGAAAAAAAAATATTTTAGTGATCATAATTTAAGGTAAAAAATATTTTAGTGATCATAATTTAAGGTAGAAAAAAAAAGAAAATATTTTAGTGATCATTATTTAAGGTAGAAAAAAAAGAAAATATTTTAGTGATCATTATTTAAGGTAGAAAAAAAGAAAATATTTTAGTGATCATAATTTAAGGTAGAAAAAAAAAAAAATATTTTAGAGATCATTATTTAAGGTAGAAAAAATATTTTAGTGATCATAATTTAAGGTAAAAAAAAGAAAATATTTTAGTGATCATTATTTAAGGTAGAAAAAAAATATTTTAGTGATCATTATTTAAGGTAGAAAAAAAAAATTTTTTAGAGATCATTATTTAAGGTAGAAAAAAAAATATTTTAGTGATCATAATTTAAGGTAAAAAAAAGAAAATATTTTAGTGATCATTATTTAAGGTAGAAAAAAAATGTTTTAGTGATCATTATTTAAGGTAGAAAAAAAAGAAAATATTTTAGTGATCATTATTTAAGGTAGAAAAAAAAATATTTTAGTGATCATAATTTAAGGTAAAAAATATTTTAGTGATCATAATTTAAGGTAGAAAAAAAAGAAAATATTTTAGTGATCATTATTTAAGGTAGAAAAAAAAAAGAAAATATTTTAGTGATCATAATTTAAGGTAGAAAAAAAATATTTTAGTGATCATAATTTAAGGTAGAAAAAAAAATATTTTAGTGATCATTCGTTAAGGTAGAAAAAAAAATATTTTAGTGATCATTATTTAAGGTAGAAAAAAAATATTTTAGTGATCATTATTTAAGGTAGAAAAAAAAATATTTTAGTGATCATAATTTAAGGTATAAAAAAAAGAAAATGTTTTAGTGATCATTATTTACGGTAGAAAAATAAGAAAATATTTTAGTGATCATTATTTAAGGTAGAAAAAAAAATATTTTAGTGATCATTATTTAAGGTAGAAAAAAAAAGAAAATATTTTAGAGATCATTATTTAAGGTAGAAAACAAAGAAAATGTTTTAGTGATCATTATTTACGGTAGAAAAATAAGAAAATATTTTAGTGATCATTATTTAAGGTAGAAAAAATATTTTAGTGATCATAATTTAAGGTAAAAAAAAAAAGAAAATATTTTAGTGATCATTATTTAAGGTAGAAAAAAAAGAAAATATTTTAGTGATCATAATTTAAGGTAAAAAAAAGAAAATATTTTAGTGATCATTATTTAAGGTAGAAAAAAAATATTTTAGTGATCATTATTTAAGGTAGAAAAAAAAAATTTTAGAGATCATTATTTAAGGTAGAAAAAAAAATATTTTAGTGATCATAATTTAAGGTAAAAAAAAAGAAAATATTTTAGTGATCATTATTTAAGGTAGAAAAAAAAATATTTTAGTGATCATTATTTAAGGTAGAAAAAAAAGAAAATATTTTAGAGATCATTATTTAAGGTAGAAAAAATATTTTAGTGATCATAATTTAAGGTATAAAACAAAGAAAATGTTTTAGTGATCATTATTTACGGTAGAAAAATAAGAAAATATTTTAGTGATCATTATTTAAGGTAGAAAAAATATTTTAGTGATCATAATTTAAGGTAAAAAAAAAAAGAAAATATTTTAGTGATCATTATTTAAGGTAGAAAAAAAAGAAAATATTTTAGTGATCATTATTTAACGTAGAAAAAAGAAAATATTTTAGTGATCATAATTTAAGGTAGACAAAAAAGAAAATATTTTAGTGATCATTATTTAAGGTAGAAATAGAAGAAAATATTTTAGAGATCATAATTTAAGGTAGAAAAAAATATTTTAGTGATCATAATTTAAGGTAGAAAAAAAAAGAAAATATTTTAGTGATCATTATTTAAGGTAGAAAAAAAAAGAAAATATTTTAGTGATCATTATTTAAGGTAGAAAAAAAATATTTTAGTGATCATAATTTAAGGTAGAAAAAAAAAGAAAATATTTTAGTGATCATTATTTAAGGTAGAAACAAAAATATTTTAGTGATCATTATTTAAGGTAGAAAAAAAAAAGAAAATATTTTAGTGATCATTATTTAAGGTAGAAAAAAAGAAAATATTTTAGTGATCATAATTTAAGGTAGAAAAAAAAAGAAAATATTTTAGTGATCATTATTTAAGGTAGAAAAAAATATTTTAGTGATCATAATTTAAGGTAGAAAAAAAAAATATTTAAGTGATCATTATTTAAGGTAGAAAAAAAAATATTTTAGTGATCATTATTTAAGGTAGAAAAAAAAATATTTTAGTGATCATTATTTAAGGTAGAAAAAAAAGAAAATATTTTAGAGATCATTATTTAAAGTAGAAAAAAATATTTTAGTGATCATAATTTAAGGTATAAAAAAAAGAAAATGTTTTAGTGATCATTATTTACGGTAGAAAAATAAGAAAATATTTTAGTGATCATTATTTAAGGTAGAAAAAATATTTTAGTGATCATAATTTAAGGTAAAAAAAAGAAAATATTTTAGTGATCATTATTTAAGGTAGAAAAAAAATATTTTAGTGATCATTATTTAAGGTAGAAAAAAAATTTTAGAGATCATTATTTAAGGTAGAAAAAAAAATATTTTAGTGATCATAATTTAAGGTAAAAAATATTTTAGTGATCATAATTTAAGGTAGAAAAAAAAAGAAAATATTTTAGTGATCATTATTTAAGGTAGAAAAAAAAGAAAATATTTTAGTGATCATTATTTAAGGTAGAAAAAAAGAAAATATTTTAGTGATCATAATTTAAGGTAGAAAAAAAAAAAATATTTTAGAGATCATTATTTAAGGTAGAAAAAATATTTTAGTGATCATAATTTAAGGTAAAAAAAAGAAAATATTTTAGTGATCATTATTTAAGGTAGAAAAAAAATATTTTAGTGATCATTATTTAAGGTAGAAAAAAAAAATTTTTTAGAGATCATTATTTAAGGTAGAAAAAAAAATATTTTAGTGATCATAATTTAAGGTAAAAAAAAAGAAAATATTTTAGTGATCATTATTTAAGGTAGAAAAAAAATGTTTTAGTGATCATTATTTAAGGTAGAAAAAAAAGAAAATATTTTAGTGATCATTATTTAAGGTAGAAAAAAAAATATTTTAGTGATCATAATTTAAGGTAAAAAATATTTTAGTGATCATAATTTAAGGTAGAAAAAAAAGAAAATATTTTAGTGATCATTATTTAAGGTAGAAAAAAAAAAGAAAATATTTTAGTGATCATAATTTAAGGTAGAAAAAAAATATTTTAGTGATCATAATTTAAGGTAGAAAAAAAAATATTTTAGTGATCATTCGTTAAGGTAGAAAAAAAAATATTTTAGTGATCATTATTTAAGGTAGAAAAAAAAATATTTTAGTGATCATTATTTAAGGTAGAAAAAAAAATATTTTAGTGATCATAATTTAAGGTATAAAAAAAAGAAAATGTTTTAGTGATCATTATTTACGGTAGAAAAATAAGAAAATATTTTAGTGATCATTATTTAAGGTAGAAAAAAAAATATTTTAGTGATCATTATTTAAGGTAGAAAAAAAAAGAAAATATTTTAGAGATCATTATTTAAGGTAGAAAACAAAGAAAATGTTTTAGTGATCATTATTTACGGTAGAAAAATAAGAAAATATTTTAGTGATCATTATTTAAGGTAGAAAAAATATTTTAGTGATCATAATTTAAGGTAAAAAAAAAAAGAAAATATTTTAGTGATCATTATTTAAGGTAGAAAAAAAAGAAAATATTTTAGTGATCATAATTTAAGGTAAAAAAAAGAAAATATTTTAGTGATCATTATTTAAGGTAGAAAAAAAATATTTTAGTGATCATTATTTAAGGTAGAAAAAAAAAATTTTAGAGATCATTATTTAAGGTAGAAAAAAAAATATTTTAGTGATCATAATTTAAGGTAAAAAAAAAGAAAATATTTTAGTGATCATTATTTAAGGTAGAAAAAAAAATATTTTAGTGATCATTATTTAAGGTAGAAAAAAAAGAAAATATTTTAGAGATCATTATTTAAGGTAGAAAAAATATTTTAGTGATCATAATTTAAGGTATAAAACAAAGAAAATGTTTTAGTGATCATTATTTACGGTAGAAAAATAAGAAAATATTTTAGTGATCATTATTTAAGGTAGAAAAAATATTTTAGTGATCATAATTTAAGGTAAAAAAAAAAAGAAAATATTTTAGTGATCATTATTTAAGGTAGAAAAAAAAGAAAATATTTTAGTGATCATTATTTAAGGTAGAAAAAAAGAAAATATTTTAGTGATCATAATTTAAGGTAGACAAAAAAAGAAAATATTTTAGTGATCATTATTTAAGGTAGAAATAGAAGAAAATATTTTAGAGATCATAATTTAAGGTAGAAAAAAAAAGAAAATATTTTAGTTATCATTATTTAAGGTAGAAAAAAAAAAGAAAATATTTTAGTGATCATTATTTAAGGTAGAAAAAAAGAAAATATTTTAGTGATCATAATTTAAGGTAGAAAAAAAAGAAAATATTTTAGTGATCATTATTTAAGGTAGAAAAAAATATTTTAGTGATCATAATTTAAGGTAGAAAAAAAAAATATTTTAGTGATCATTATTTAAGGTAGAAAAAAATATTTTAGTGATCATTATTTAAGGTAGAAAAAAAAATATTTTAGTGATCATTATTTAAGGTAGAAAAAAAAGAAAATATTTTAGAGATCATTATTTAAAGTAGAAAAAATATTTTAGTGATCATAATTTAAGGTATAAAAAAAAGAAAATGTTTTAGTGATCATTATTTACGGTAGAAAAATAAGAAAATATTTTAGTGATCATTATTTAAGGTAGAAAAAATATTTTAGTGATCATAATTTAAGGTAAAAAAAAGAAAATATTTTAGTGATCATTATTTAAGGTAGAAAAAAAATATTTTAGTGATCATTATTTAAGGTAGAAAAAAAATTTTAGAGATCATTATTTAAGGTAGAAAAAAAAATATTTTAGTGATCATAATTTAAGGTAAAAAATATTTTAGTGATCATAATTTAAGGTAGAAAAAAAAAGAAAATATTTTAGTGATCATTATTTAAGGTAGAAAAAAAAGAAAATATTTTAGTGATCATTATTTAAGGTAGAAAAAAAGAAAATATTTTAGTGATCATAATTTAAGGTAGAAAAAAAAGAAAATATTTTAGAGATCATTATTTAAGGTAGAAAAAATATTTTAGTGATCATAATTTAAGGTAAAAAAAAGAAAATATTTTAGTGATCATTATTTAAGGTAGAAAAAAAATATTTTAGTGATCATTATTTAAGGTAGAAAAAAAAAATTTTTTAGAGATCATTATTTAAGGTAGAAAAAAAATGTTTTAGTGATCATTATTTAAGGTAGAAAAAAAAGAAAATATTTTAGTGATCATTATTTAAGGTAGAAAAAAAAATATTTTAGTGATCATAATTTAAGGTAAAAAATATTTTAGTGATCATAATTTAAGGTAGAAAAAAAAGAAAATATTTTAGTGATCATTATTTAAGGTAGAAAAAAAAAAGAAAATATTTTAGTGATCATAATTTAAGGTAGAAAAAAAATATTTTAGTGATCATAATTTAAGGTAGAAAAAAAAATATTTTAGTGATCATTCGTTAAGGTAGAAAAAAAAATATTTTAGTGATCATTATTTAAGGTAGAAAAAAAATATTTTAGTGATCATTATTTAAGGTAGAAAAAAAAATATTTTAGTGATCATAATTTAAGGTATAAAAAAAAGAAAATGTTTTAGTGATCATTATTTACGGTAGAAAAATAAGAAAATATTTTAGTGATCATTATTTAAGGTAGAAAAAAAAATATTTTAGTGATCATTATTTAAGGTAGAAAAAAAAAGAAAATATTTTAGAGATCATTATTTAAGGTAGAAAACAAAGAAAATGTTTTAGTGATCATTATTTACGGTAGAAAAATAAGAAAATATTTTAGTGATCATTATTTAAGGTAGAAAAAATATTTTAGTGATCATAATTTAAGGTAAAAAAAAAAAGAAAATATTTTAGTGATCATTATTTAAGGTAGAAAAAAAAGAAAATATTTTAGTGATCATAATTTAAGGTAAAAAAAAGAAAATATTTTAGTGATCATTATTTAAGGTAGAAAAAAAATATTTTAGTGATCATTATTTAAGGTAGAAAAAAAAAATTTTAGAGATCATTATTTAAGGTAGAAAAAAAAATATTTTAGTGATCATAATTTAAGGTAAAAAAAAAGAAAATATTTTAGTGATCATTATTTAAGGTAGAAAAAAAAATATTTTAGTGATCATTATTTAAGGTAGAAAAAAAAGAAAATATTTTAGAGATCATTATTTAAGGTAGAAAAAATATTTTAGTGATCATAATTTAAGGTATAAAACAAAGAAAATGTTTTAGTGATCATTATTTACGGTAGAAAAATAAGAAAATATTTTAGTGATCATTATTTAAGGTAGAAAAAATATTTTAGTGATCATAATTTAAGGTAAAAAAAAAAAGAAAATATTTTAGTGATCATTATTTAAGGTAGAAAAAAAAGAAAATATTTTAGTGATCATTATTTAACGTAGAAAAAAGAAAATATTTTAGTGATCATAATTTAAGGTAGACAAAAAAGAAAATATTTTAGTGATCATTATTTAAGGTAGAAATAGAAGAAAATATTTTAGAGATCATAATTTAAGGTAGAAAAAAATATTTTAGTGATCATAATTTAAGGTAGAAAAAAAAAGAAAATATTTTAGTGATCATTATTTAAGGTAGAAAAAAAAAGAAAATATTTTAGTGATCATTATTTAAGGTAGAAAAAAAATATTTTAGTGATCATAATTTAAGGTAGAAAAAAAAAGAAAATATTTTAGTGATCATTATTTAAGGTAGAAACAAAAATATTTTAGTGATCATTATTTAAGGTAGAAAAAAAAAAGAAAATATTTTAGTGATCATTATTTAAGGTAGAAAAAAAGAAAATATTTTAGTGATCATAATTTAAGGTAGAAAAAAAAAGAAAATATTTTAGTGATCATTATTTAAGGTAGAAAAAAATATTTTAGTGATCATAATTTAAGGTAGAAAAAAAAAATATTTAAGTGATCATTATTTAAGGTAGAAAAAAAAATATTTTAGTGATCATTATTTAAGGTAGAAAAAAAAATATTTTAGTGATCATTATTTAAGGTAGAAAAAAAAGAAAATATTTTAGAGATCATTATTTAAAGTAGAAAAAAATATTTTAGTGATCATAATTTAAGGTATAAAAAAAAGAAAATGTTTTAGTGATCATTATTTACGGTAGAAAAATAAGAAAATATTTTAGTGATCATTATTTAAGGTAGAAAAAATATTTTAGTGATCATAATTTAAGGTAAAAAAAAGAAAATATTTTAGTGATCATTATTTAAGGTAGAAAAAAAATATTTTAGTGATCATTATTTAAGGTAGAAAAAAAATTTTAGAGATCATTATTTAAGGTAGAAAAAAAAATATTTTAGTGATCATAATTTAAGGTAAAAAATATTTTAGTGATCATAATTTAAGGTAGAAAAAAAAAGAAAATATTTTAGTGATCATTATTTAAGGTAGAAAAAAAAGAAAATATTTTAGTGATCATTATTTAAGGTAGAAAAAAAGAAAATATTTTAGTGATCATAATTTAAGGTAGAAAAAAAAAAAATATTTTAGAGATCATTATTTAAGGTAGAAAAAATATTTTAGTGATCATAATTTAAGGTAAAAAAAAGAAAATATTTTAGTGATCATTATTTAAGGTAGAAAAAAAATATTTTAGTGATCATTATTTAAGGTAGAAAAAAAAAATTTTTTAGAGATCATTATTTAAGGTAGAAAAAAAAATATTTTAGTGATCATAATTTAAGGTAAAAAAAAAGAAAATATTTTAGTGATCATTATTTAAGGTAGAAAAAAAATGTTTTAGTGATCATTATTTAAGGTAGAAAAAAAAGAAAATATTTTAGTGATCATTATTTAAGGTAGAAAAAAAAATATTTTAGTGATCATAATTTAAGGTAAAAAATATTTTAGTGATCATAATTTAAGGTAGAAAAAAAAGAAAATATTTTAGTGATCATTATTTAAGGTAGAAAAAAAAAAGAAAATATTTTAGTGATCATAATTTAAGGTAGAAAAAAAATATTTTAGTGATCATAATTTAAGGTAGAAAAAAAAATATTTTAGTGATCATTCGTTAAGGTAGAAAAAAAAATATTTTAGTGATCATTATTTAAGGTAGAAAAAAAAATATTTTAGTGATCATTATTTAAGGTAGAAAAAAAAATATTTTAGTGATCATAATTTAAGGTATAAAAAAAAGAAAATGTTTTAGTGATCATTATTTACGGTAGAAAAATAAGAAAATATTTTAGTGATCATTATTTAAGGTAGAAAAAAAAATATTTTAGTGATCATTATTTAAGGTAGAAAAAAAAAGAAAATATTTTAGAGATCATTATTTAAGGTAGAAAACAAAGAAAATGTTTTAGTGATCATTATTTACGGTAGAAAAATAAGAAAATATTTTAGTGATCATTATTTAAGGTAGAAAAAATATTTTAGTGATCATAATTTAAGGTAAAAAAAAAAAGAAAATATTTTAGTGATCATTATTTAAGGTAGAAAAAAAAGAAAATATTTTAGTGATCATAATTTAAGGTAAAAAAAAGAAAATATTTTAGTGATCATTATTTAAGGTAGAAAAAAAATATTTTAGTGATCATTATTTAAGGTAGAAAAAAAAAATTTTAGAGATCATTATTTAAGGTAGAAAAAAAAATATTTTAGTGATCATAATTTAAGGTAAAAAAAAAGAAAATATTTTAGTGATCATTATTTAAGGTAGAAAAAAAAATATTTTAGTGATCATTATTTAAGGTAGAAAAAAAAGAAAATATTTTAGAGATCATTATTTAAGGTAGAAAAAATATTTTAGTGATCATAATTTAAGGTATAAAACAAAGAAAATGTTTTAGTGATCATTATTTACGGTAGAAAAATAAGAAAATATTTTAGTGATCATTATTTAAGGTAGAAAAAATATTTTAGTGATCATAATTTAAGGTAAAAAAAAAAAGAAAATATTTTAGTGATCATTATTTAAGGTAGAAAAAAAGAAAATATTTTAGTGATCATTATTTAAGGTAGAAAAAAAGAAAATATTTTAGTGATCATAATTTAAGGTAGACAAAAAAAGAAAATATTTTAGTGATCATTATTTAAGGTAGAAATAGAAGAAAATATTTTAGAGATCATAATTTAAGGTAGAAAAAAAAAGAAAATATTTTAGTTATCATTATTTAAGGTAGAAAAAAAAAAGAAAATATTTTAGTGATCATTATTTAAGGTAGAAAAAAAGAAAATATTTTAGTGATCATAATTTAAGGTAGAAAAAAAAGAAAATATTTTAGTGATCATTATTTAAGGTAGAAAAAAATATTTTAGTGATCATAATTTAAGGTAGAAAAAAAAAATATTTTAGTGATCATTATTTAAGGTAGAAAAAAATATTTTAGTGATCATTATTTAAGGTAGAAAAAAAAATATTTTAGTGATCATTATTTAAGGTAGAAAAAAAAGAAAATATTTTAGAGATCATTATTTAAAGTAGAAAAAATATTTTAGTGATCATAATTTAAGGTATAAAAAAAAGAAAATGTTTTAGTGATCATTATTTACGGTAGAAAAATAAGAAAATATTTTAGTGATCATTATTTAAGGTAGAAAAAATATTTTAGTGATCATAATTTAAGGTAAAAAAAAGAAAATATTTTAGTGATCATTATTTAAGGTAGAAAAAAAATATTTTAGTGATCATTATTTAAGGTAGAAAAAAAATTTTAGAGATCATTATTTAAGGTAGAAAAAAAAATATTTTAGTGATCATAATTTAAGGTAAAAAATATTTTAGTGATCATAATTTAAGGTAGAAAAAAAAAGAAAATATTTTAGTGATCATTATTTAAGGTAGAAAAAAAAGAAAATATTTTAGTGATCATTATTTAAGGTAGAAAAAAAGAAAATATTTTAGTGATCATAATTTAAGGTAGAAAAAAAAGAAAATATTTTAGAGATCATTATTTAAGGTAGAAAAAATATTTTAGTGATCATAATTTAAGGTAAAAAAAAGAAAATATTTTAGTGATCATTATTTAAGGTAGAAAAAAAATATTTTAGTGATCATTATTTAAGGTAGAAAAAAAAAATTTTTTAGAGATCATTATTTAAGGTAGAAAAAAAATGTTTTAGTGATCATTATTTAAGGTAGAAAAAAAAGAAAATATTTTAGTGATCATTATTTAAGGTAGAAAAAAAAATATTTTAGTGATCATAATTTAAGGTAAAAAATATTTTAGTGATCATAATTTAAGGTAGAAAAAAAAGAAAATATTTTAGTGATCATTATTTAAGGTAGAAAAAAAAAAGAAAATATTTTAGTGATCATAATTTAAGGTAGAAAAAAAATATTTTAGTGATCATAATTTAAGGTAGAAAAAAAAATATTTTAGTGATCATTCGTTAAGGTAGAAAAAAAAATATTTTAGTGATCATTATTTAAGGTAGAAAAAAAAATATTTTAGTGATCATTATTTAAGGTAGAAAAAAAAATATTTTAGTGATCATAATTTAAGGTATAAAAAAAAGAAAATGTTTTAGTGATCATTATTTACGGTAGAAAAATAAGAAAATATTTTAGTGATCATTATTTAAGGTAGAAAAAAAAATATTTTAGTGATCATTATTTAAGGTAGAAAAAAAAAGAAAATATTTTAGAGATCATTATTTAAGGTAGAAAACAAAGAAAATGTTTTAGTGATCATTATTTACGGTAGAAAAATAAGAAAATATTTTAGTGATCATTATTTAAGGTAGAAAAAATATTTTAGTGATCATAATTTAAGGTAAAAAAAAAAAGAAAATATTTTAGTGATCATTATTTAAGGTAGAAAAAAAAGAAAATATTTTAGTGATCATAATTTAAGGTAAAAAAAAGAAAATATTTTAGTGATCATTATTTAAGGTAGAAAAAAAATATTTTAGTGATCATTATTTAAGGTAGAAAAAAAAAATTTTAGAGATCATTATTTAAGGTAGAAAAAAAAATATTTTAGTGATCATAATTTAAGGTAAAAAAAAAGAAAATATTTTAGTGATCATTATTTAAGGTAGAAAAAAAAATATTTTAGTGATCATTATTTAAGGTAGAAAAAAAAGAAAATATTTTAGAGATCATTATTTAAGGTAGAAAAAATATTTTAGTGATCATAATTTAAGGTATAAAACAAAGAAAATGTTTTAGTGATCATTATTTACGGTAGAAAAATAAGAAAATATTTTAGTGATCATTATTTAAGGTAGAAAAAATATTTTAGTGATCATAATTTAAGGTAAAAAAAAAAAGAAAATATTTTAGTGATCATTATTTAAGGTAGAAAAAAAAGAAAATATTTTAGTGATCATTATTTAACGTAGAAAAAAGAAAATATTTTAGTGATCATAATTTAAGGTAGACAAAAAAGAAAATATTTTAGTGATCATTATTTAAGGTAGAAATAGAAGAAAATATTTTAGAGATCATAATTTAAGGTAGAAAAAAATATTTTAGTGATCATAATTTAAGGTAGAAAAAAAAAGAAAATATTTTAGTGATCATTATTTAAGGTAGAAAAAAAAAGAAAATATTTTAGTGATCATTATTTAAGGTAGAAAAAAAATATTTTAGTGATCATAATTTAAGGTAGAAAAAAAAAGAAAATATTTTAGTGATCATTATTTAAGGTAGAAACAAAAATATTTTAGTGATCATTATTTAAGGTAGAAAAAAAAAAGAAAATATTTTAGTGATCATTATTTAAGGTAGAAAAAAAGAAAATATTTTAGTGATCATAATTTAAGGTAGAAAAAAAAAGAAAATATTTTAGTGATCATTATTTAAGGTAGAAAAAAATATTTTAGTGATCATAATTTAAGGTAGAAAAAAAAAATATTTAAGTGATCATTATTTAAGGTAGAAAAAAAAATATTTTAGTGATCATTATTTAAGGTAGAAAAAAAAATATTTTAGTGATCATTATTTAAGGTAGAAAAAAAAGAAAATATTTTAGAGATCATTATTTAAAGTAGAAAAAAATATTTTAGTGATCATAATTTAAGGTATAAAAAAAAGAAAATGTTTTAGTGATCATTATTTACGGTAGAAAAATAAGAAAATATTTTAGTGATCATTATTTAAGGTAGAAAAAATATTTTAGTGATCATAATTTAAGGTAAAAAAAAGAAAATATTTTAGTGATCATTATTTAAGGTAGAAAAAAAATATTTTAGTGATCATTATTTAAGGTAGAAAAAAAATTTTAGAGATCATTATTTAAGGTAGAAAAAAAAATATTTTAGTGATCATAATTTAAGGTAAAAAATATTTTAGTGATCATAATTTAAGGTAGAAAAAAAAAGAAAATATTTTAGTGATCATTATTTAAGGTAGAAAAAAAAGAAAATATTTTAGTGATCATTATTTAAGGTAGAAAAAAAGAAAATATTTTAGTGATCATAATTTAAGGTAGAAAAAAAAAAAATATTTTAGAGATCATTATTTAAGGTAGAAAAAATATTTTAGTGATCATAATTTAAGGTAAAAAAAAGAAAATATTTTAGTGATCATTATTTAAGGTAGAAAAAAAATATTTTAGTGATCATTATTTAAGGTAGAAAAAAAAAATTTTTTAGAGATCATTATTTAAGGTAGAAAAAAAAATATTTTAGTGATCATAATTTAAGGTAAAAAAAAAGAAAATATTTTAGTGATCATTATTTAAGGTAGAAAAAAAATGTTTTAGTGATCATTATTTAAGGTAGAAAAAAAAGAAAATATTTTAGTGATCATTATTTAAGGTAGAAAAAAAAATATTTTAGTGATCATAATTTAAGGTAAAAAATATTTTAGTGATCATAATTTAAGGTAGAAAAAAAAGAAAATATTTTAGTGATCATTATTTAAGGTAGAAAAAAAAAAGAAAATATTTTAGTGATCATAATTTAAGGTAGAAAAAAAATATTTTAGTGATCATAATTTAAGGTAGAAAAAAAAATATTTTAGTGATCATTCGTTAAGGTAGAAAAAAAAATATTTTAGTGATCATTATTTAAGGTAGAAAAAAAAATATTTTAGTGATCATTATTTAAGGTAGAAAAAAAAATATTTTAGTGATCATAATTTAAGGTATAAAAAAAAGAAAATGTTTTAGTGATCATTATTTACGGTAGAAAAATAAGAAAATATTTTAGTGATCATTATTTAAGGTAGAAAAAAAAATATTTTAGTGATCATTATTTAAGGTAGAAAAAAAAAGAAAATATTTTAGAGATCATTATTTAAGGTAGAAAACAAAGAAAATGTTTTAGTGATCATTATTTACGGTAGAAAAATAAGAAAATATTTTAGTGATCATTATTTAAGGTAGAAAAAATATTTTAGTGATCATAATTTAAGGTAAAAAAAAAAAGAAAATATTTTAGTGATCATTATTTAAGGTAGAAAAAAAAGAAAATATTTTAGTGATCATAATTTAAGGTAAAAAAAAGAAAATATTTTAGTGATCATTATTTAAGGTAGAAAAAAAATATTTTAGTGATCATTATTTAAGGTAGAAAAAAAAAATTTTAGAGATCATTATTTAAGGTAGAAAAAAAAATATTTTAGTGATCATAATTTAAGGTAAAAAAAAAGAAAATATTTTAGTGATCATTATTTAAGGTAGAAAAAAAAATATTTTAGTGATCATTATTTAAGGTAGAAAAAAAAGAAAATATTTTAGAGATCATTATTTAAGGTAGAAAAAATATTTTAGTGATCATAATTTAAGGTATAAAACAAAGAAAATGTTTTAGTGATCATTATTTACGGTAGAAAAATAAGAAAATATTTTAGTGATCATTATTTAAGGTAGAAAAAATATTTTAGTGATCATAATTTAAGGTAAAAAAAAAAAGAAAATATTTTAGTGATCATTATTTAAGGTAGAAAAAAAAGAAAATATTTTAGTGATCATTATTTAAGGTAGAAAAAAAGAAAATATTTTAGTGATCATAATTTAAGGTAGACAAAAAAAGAAAATATTTTAGTGATCATTATTTAAGGTAGAAATAGAAGAAAATATTTTAGAGATCATAATTTAAGGTAGAAAAAAAAAGAAAATATTTTAGTTATCATTATTTAAGGTAGAAAAAAAAAAGAAAATATTTTAGTGATCATTATTTAAGGTAGAAAAAAAGAAAATATTTTAGTGATCATAATTTAAGGTAGAAAAAAAAGAAAATATTTTAGTGATCATTATTTAAGGTAGAAAAAAATATTTTAGTGATCATAATTTAAGGTAGAAAAAAAAAATATTTTAGTGATCATTATTTAAGGTAGAAAAAAAATATTTTAGTGATCATTATTTAAGGTAGAAAAAAAAATATTTTAGTGATCATTATTTAAGGTAGAAAAAAAAGAAAATATTTTAGAGATCATTATTTAAAGTAGAAAAAATATTTTAGTGATCATAATTTAAGGTATAAAAAAAGAAAATGTTTTAGTGATCATTATTTACGGTAGAAAAATAAGAAAATATTTTAGTGATCATTATTTAAGGTAGAAAAAATATTTTAGTGATCATAATTTAAGGTAAAAAAAAGAAAATATTTTAGTGATCATTATTTAAGGTAGAAAAAAAATATTTTAGTGATCATTATTTAAGGTAGAAAAAAAATTTTAGAGATCATTATTTAAGGTAGAAAAAAAAATATTTTAGTGATCATAATTTAAGGTAAAAAATATTTTAGTGATCATAATTTAAGGTAGAAAAAAAAAGAAAATATTTTAGTGATCATTATTTAAGGTAGAAAAAAAAGAAAATATTTTAGTGATCATTATTTAAGGTAGAAAAAAAGAAAATATTTTAGTGATCATAATTTAAGGTAGAAAAAAAAGAAAATATTTTAGAGATCATTATTTAAGGTAGAAAAAATATTTTAGTGATCATAATTTAAGGTAAAAAAAAGAAAATATTTTAGTGATCATTATTTAAGGTAGAAAAAAAATATTTTAGTGATCATTATTTAAGGTAGAAAAAAAAAATTTTTTAGAGATCATTATTTAAGGTAGAAAAAAAAATATTTTAGTGATCATAATTTAAGGTAAAAAAAAAGAAAATATTTTAGTGATCATTATTTAAGGTAGAAAAAAAATGTTTTAGTGATCATTATTTAAGGTAGAAAAAAAAGAAAATATTTTAGTGATCATTATTTAAGGTAGAAAAAAAAATATTAGTGATCATAATTTAAGGTAGAAAAAAAAAAGAAAATATTTTAGAGATCATTATTCTGAATTTGTTTATTTTTGATGCAACATGGGAAAAAAAATAATAATGATGAAATAAAATGACAAAAATTTATTCTAAATTAGGCCATTACTCAAGGAATAGAAATTATATTTTTTATGTTTAGCTTATGTTAACAGTTCATCTCGAGTATTACTTTTATTTAATAGATGGGCAACACCGGGTAGCCCCGCTAATATATATCTGTCATGTGATCGCTAACTATTTTCCAGCAATTACAACTTTGGTATTTGTTCTAAACGATCTCCTACCTAAGCTGAATGTTTTAAGGGGAGGGGGTCATATTTATTGTTTTTTATGACGTGAGCATGAAAGTCACACACCGGACATTTTTTTTACATGTGATTTTAATGATATTTAAAGTAGAGTTAAATGACACCAAATTAAACAAATTCTCAAAATTTGTAGTTAATTTCGATTATTTTAAAACTCTCTAATGTTGGTGGTGGCGGCAGGGAGGAAGAGGGGCTTGACACCACAAAATTTAAACTTTTCTAAACCCATAAGTGTATACATGTTTACTCTATTTTAACATAGCTTTCAATATATAACTGTATGTTTTTGGGGTCTGAACTGTGACACCTTTTTAACATGAACACCACCCTTCTCCACTGATGTTTCATTTTATCTCTGATTTGAATGATTTTTAGACCTCCAGTCTGTAGTAGAATGGGGCCAAAAATGGATGGTCACATTTAATGCTACCAAGACGAAGCTTCTCTCTATAAACAACTACAAGAAACCTTTTCAATAATTTATTGTCATGGCCGATAGTACCCTTCCCGAGAGTCTAACGTTCAAACTCCTTGGAATGACATTCTAAGGCAACATGAGCTGGAAGAAGTACATAGAAGATGTCGCCAAGTCTGCTGCAAAGAAAGTAGGCTTCCTCTACCAAGGGGAGAAAACTTCTCACATCTGCCAGTATCCTATATCTTTATAAAGCCACCATTCGTTCATTCATGGAGTATTTTTGCCACATCTGGCTGGCACACCAAACACTAGCCTCTCCTTCTTTGACAGGGCACAAAAAAGAATTTCTAATCTAATAGGTCCTGCACTGTCTGCCTGTTTTACTTCCACAGAATGTGCTCTGACGAACTCACTGCATTTTTACCCCCCTCCCCACCCCCAATGTAAATACTCTCGACCCATCGAACTAGCAGCAAAATCCTACCTTTTCACTGCAGAGGTCCTGAGATGCCGGAAGATTTTCTACTCTGATAGCTCCTTACCTCGGACCACTTGCCTTTGGAATTCCCTCTCTGCTCTCCGTTTCCTCGACCGTACCAACATGCAAAAATTTAAATGTCATGTAAAAAAACATCTTGCTGCCTAGCACACCCTCCCAAATGTGACTCCTATCACAAGAGCCCGTTATGCAATATGCCTTGCTTGGGGGAAATAAAAGTAAAAAATAAATAAAAGAAAAGTAAAAATTAAAAAAATTAAAAAAAAAAAACATAAATTAAAAGATACACAAGTATATTGATTCAAAAGATTGATCAAATTTCGATCATTGTAAGATATTTTTTATAACAATTATTTTTTTATCATCATATAAAAAATATTATCTTCACAAAATAATTTTTTTTCTGATCTCATAACTTCAGTTGTATAATATCTATTTCCACACACTTTTTACCATCGCAATCTGTTTTTGATTGTCTTTTTAGACCTGGTCTGTTGCACAGTAAAAAAAATTTCTAGGATGTCTCATTATTATAAACCCATCCTTGGACGGGTATTCCGATTAGTTTGTAAATGAAGCTTTTCAGTGTTTTCCCTAAGTAGCCATTAGTTTTAGCAAAATAATGTTTCACAAAAGCTTGTGTTGAAAAAAGAAAAACGATTTTCCTCCATTATTTCATTTCGGTTCAGAGGAGAGGAAAACACTTAGTTTCATTGTGTGAACAGTCAGATCGGACAGATGATCAAGAAAAGACTTTATGTCAACATTATTTGTCAAATAACCTGTAACTCTGACACGGATGTCCAATCTCAACAGAAGGAAAATTGAAATAGAAAAATCTACTTTCTGCATAAGAAAAGAATTAGCAGTGGATTCTTTTAACACAAATATAATTAGCATTAGCAAAATAGACATCTTTTGAGTCATTTATTTTTACAAGAAAAAAATGTTTTTTGTGCTTTGGTGTACAAGGGAAAAGAAACCACATCTTTTTAATGCATAAATCGTAGTGAGAGCTAAGCAGTAAATACACGAATAGAAGTGGGAAATTAGCAGGAAGAAGAAAATTAATGAAATAAAAATATGTTTAACCAAACTCGAAATTTTCTAACTTCATTTTTATGTTGCATTTTATAGTCATATTTTCAGACATAACAAAAGAAATTGTCAAAATCTGATGAAACAAATAATAAGTAAAATGAAGTGTCTGGCTGTCTGATACTCAGAAACCCTGCAAAAACTCAAGTATGCTCGTTTCACCTCCGGAACCGAGAGGCCAACCGATCATCACGTGGTCTGAAATACAACTTGAGAATCGCACTAAACCTGTCTACCTTGGCGTAACCCTGGACCGCACCCTTTCATTCAAGGAACATGTAAAGAAGACAAAAATTAAAGTCAGCTCCCGGAACACATCCTACGGAAACTGATCAACTCCAAGTGGGGAGTCACAGCACACACACTAAGATGTACTGCCTTAGCTTTGTGCTATTCTTCTGCGGGGTATGCTTGTTCCGTTTGGGAGAGATCAACACATGCCAAAAACTTAGACTCAGCATTGAACAACACCTGTCGCTTGATCACTGGCTGCTTGAAGCCCACCAACATGAACAACCTGCATCTCACTGGCATTGCCCCTTCAGATGTGAGATGGGAAGTTGCCAGCCGAGTTGAGATCATAAAGGCTATCAGTGATGAACGTCATTTCCTTTATGGACGTGAACCAACGGTCCAACGACTGAAGTCAAGGAGAAGTTTCCTCAGCCATGGGAACCCCTAACAACATCTCAGGAAGAGCCCAGACTACAGCTGCAGACCAGACGGCTAGAAGATGCCCCCCCCCCCATTATGGGAATCCCTGCTTCTGAGGAACTCCCTCCCAGTTCAAAGGCACCCTGGCTCCAGTGGAAAACACTAAACTGTCTGAGAACGGGAATGGGACGATCAAAAGTTGCTATGAATAGATGGGGCTACAAAACTGACCCAACTATCTGTGAATGTGGAGAGGAGGACCATACGATGCAACATTGCCTGGTCTTGCCCTACTGCCCAATCGGTGTAGCTTGAAAGATTTTTCAGAGTACAACACTATTGTAAAGGACTGCATAAAAATGTGGGAAACTGTCATATGACCACATGCTTCAAAGACAGGCAAAGAAGAAGAAGAAACTATGAGGTGGATTTCAAATAAACTAAGCATGCCTATAAGCTATGATAGGGAGTGTCATAGACTTTCTAAAGTTGATCTGGGTCAACTTTAAATATCATGAAAGGTTAAAAATTAGATCACAGAAGCTATCTTTATGGAAGTTGCTAATCGAATGCCCTATTTATTTGAAACTTCCATGGTTAGGTTCTGACGGCCTTGACATTGTCAAAATGATTTCTTTTTCTACTCAACGTTGTTTTCCAGCAACCATGCTGAGAGTAGTTTACATGACTCAAACCTTTTTCTCTTCTTTTCGTAAGGATGTTTTACCAGCTATTCAAAAGAATTCTGTTGTTTATAAATTCCTGTGTCAATCTGGAGCTGACTACGTTGGCAAGACATCCCAAAGATTATAAATTAGAATATCCCAACACATACCACGTGATATTCGTTTACACAAGGTTTCAAGCACAGGAATCAGCCATCGGTAATTACCTGGTTGGTACAAATAGTTGTTCTGACAAGTATTCCGATAGGTGGTTTTCTGTTTTACACAGTACCAGATCGAACTACCATCTCAATATTATTGAGGCGTTAGTTATTAACAATTCTTGACCTAGCCTGTGTAGATAAAAGATTTTGAAGCATCAGTTGGAGATCTTTTAATGATTCAAATCCACCATAACGTTGAGAGGTTTACGTTTTTTTGTTTTTTTTCTCAATCGTTTTCTCCAACTTAAACAATTTTCCTCTCATATCTCATTCGATTTTCTTACTTTTTAATTTATCATTCTGACGTTTCCTCTTATAGGGTCAGACGATAAGGCTTTAAGGAAAATTTTAGCAATTTTCTTTTTTTTTTCCACCCACCCGTTTCATTGTGTAAAAAAATGTTTCCTCTGAAATTTATCCTACAATTTTGTTGTACGCGAAATTTACTTTATATATATATATATATATATATATATATATATATATATATATATATATATATATATATATTGTTACAGACTGGCTATGACGTGTCATACAATAAAACACGTTATCGCCGGCCATGAACGCTAAAAAATGAAAAATAATTTACTGGATTCAAATGGAAATAATAAAAAAGTGGTTATTCATCTCTAACTCCACTTTGGGTTGCAGAGAAGATATCAATAAACACAATATGATGAAGAAACAATAGTGACACAGAAGATTGTATAAAAATATATATAATTTATTGGTACTTATGCAGTTTAGAAACCGCCTTAAAACCGACGAAATGGAAATGCTTAACCAATGAAATTTGCGGCAACCGAAAATTGGCAAATGCAATAAAAATATTGCGGAAAAGTCAACAATTTTTGAAAATTGGTTAAAGTCAGCATGAATCTAATCGAGTGGTTACAGATACTTCAGTCTCCTGAAGCAATTATTGACTTTTGTCAAAAAAGGAAACTGTACATACATTCAAATTAAAAAGAAAAAATGATTTGAAGGCAAGTATTTTTGGAGGTGCACATCTTCCTTCCACTCCCTCTACCACTTCTTTATTTCTATCGTCTGTGCTTGAGTCCACAGAAAATCTGCCAACACAACACCTTAACCCTAAGCGAAAAACACCCTAAACAGAAATCTGCTAAAAAACACCCTAACCTAACCCTAACAGAAAACCACTTAACCCTAACAGGAAAACACCTTAACCCTAACAGAAAAACACCTTAACCCTAACAGAAAAACTACTTAAGCCTAACCTAGTTGATAGGGCTGAAAAAGAATTGGCAAGAAAAAAAAATCATCCAAAAAAAATGTTTCCTATCAGTTTTTGCACTATATTTTCTTTGCTAAACAGTAAATATTTATTCAGGAAACTTACCATACGATGAGTGTTTTTTTCCTTCATTTGAATTTTTTCCCCTTAATTTTTAAAGTTTCTTACAAATTACATATTTTTCCATTAATTTTTCATTGTATTTTCTTTGTAACAAAAATGTTTTTTTTCGTTCACTTAATTATTACTGATCGCTAGCGTTTTTACATTGGCCAGCTTTTTCAACACAAAAACATGAAGTTTTCGTTCGACACCTTCCGGCGGTTTACGTAACTTGTCAAAATGTGTCAATGATAAAGCGGTCCGTAAACTGCATAAGTACAAATTTATTAATATGGATATTAATTAAACAGGTACAACAAAAACAGGGGAGATCTCGGCATTGTTTCCAGTCGTCTTGAACTACTTGCCATTGGAATCAAGCATTGCCGACTTAGGAGAGGTGTTGTTGGAGATTGCGCAAACCTTACTTCACAATTACACACGCGGCCAGCCCCTTACAGGGCATTCATACATCGAAATCGACGGGTGAGTCCATCATATATATATATATATATATATATATATATATATATATATATATATATATAATAATAATTCATTTTTAAAAAATGTTTAAAGCATTTTTAGAATTTTAAACATAAAGAAACAGGCAAAATGCCTTCAAAACCATGTGTTAGATGCAGATATTTTTATTAAAATCAAAATCAAAATAAATAAAAAAATAAAAACAATATATTTTCTTTTTTTCTTTCTTCATCTGAACTTTTTTAATCTAATATTTCACTTGATATAACAAGCCTCGTTAGAACTTTAGACAAATAAAAGGTATTAACCTTATTGTTTTTTTCTTAATCTTTCCCGGTCTTCTAAAAGTCACGTCCGATGTTGTGTGGACTTAACAGTGCAAATGCCTCTTTTAAATAGAACTTAAATATATATATATATATATATATATATATATATATATATATATATATATATATATGTATATATATGTATATATATGCATATATATATGCATATATATGTATATATATGTATATATATATGCATATATATGTATATATATGTATATATATATGCATATATATATGCATATATATGTATATATATATGTATATGCATATATATATGCATATATATATGCATATATATATGCATATATATATGTATATATATATGTATATATATGTATATATATATGTATATATATGTATATATATTAGGGTAGGTCGATTTTACACTTTTTTTTAAATATTAAAAAAAGGCACGTACCGAAAGTTGTATATAGACCTATTAAATACTCATGCAAAAAATTAGATCAAAAACTTCAGCGTTTTTTTGAGCGTTTGGTATCAAAGATCCTAGACAAGAATATACTGAAAATTCCTCGTTTTTGCAAGATTTGCTTGAATATTGGTGTGAAAACCAAATAATTTTAGCATTTAAAAGCAGGGAATGTCCTTTTATTTTATAAAAATGATATGAATTAAAGAAATCTTCAAATTGAAAATTTGCCCCCCCCCTCATTTTCAGTATCTGCTTTTGTAAACTACCTTTTAACGTTATGAATTAAACAGTAATATTTGAATACCTAAAAAAATGATTTTTTCTGTTATTAGTGAAAATATAACAAGCAAAGAAATAAGGAAAAACCTAACACTATTTTAATGAAGCTTAATATAGAGAGTCAAATTGCTCCATATAAGACCCCTTAGACAAAAATGCTGGTCTCAATTTCTGACTCAAAACTTTGGCTGTAATGTGTTGATGCCTTGCTTCAAAACCATATACAGTTTGTGAAGCAAATCTGGCAAGTCAAGCTTGGTTCCATTCATCAACGATTCTCGAAGTTCAGATTCAGTAAAATCTTCCGTCATTGGTGGTTCAAAAATGCTGCATAATTTTAAATCTATTAATTGTGTCCAATGTGTGGCATTAAAATTAATAGGTAGTATTCTTTTTAATCTTTTTCTGGTTGACTTCTCACTCCTGAAAGAACAAATTAATTAATTGAATTATTAAAAAATTCCAATCTGTACTGCTTTAATAATTATGGTGAAATTAGATAAAATCTTTAAAAATCATTCTATAAATTGGAATAAATAATTGAGTCAGAGATATATGAATAAATATTACTTACCTAATGGCCAAAATTCTTTTTAAAGCTTCTTCTCTTACTTCAATCTCCTCAGATTTAACCATGGAATATAGAAAGTTTTCAGGCAGTAAACAAAATGTATTACCTTGTATATTTCTAAATGTGATATCTTGGATTTCCTGAGGCTGCTCCTTAATCCTCTGGATCATATTAAAAATGTGCACTTACTGATTGTGGAATTTACTATTTCTTTTAATTTCAAACCAAGAAGTGGCATACACATTTACAATAAAATTTACTACATAGTGTAGTTTTGTTGTGTGCCTTTGTGGGTATGCACCACGAGTCCATAAACACATAAGCCTGATGGCCAAAGTTAACCATCTTGCTTGGTTTAAAGGACCAATTTTCCAGGAGGCATATCTAGAGTCAACCTTACCTCTAGAAATACCTACTGTGTATTCATAAAGGAGTCTTTGGTCAGAACTAAGATCATGTATTTCATCAATTTTAAAAATTGACTCTAGAGGATTGCTAATAGTGGAAAATGATATTTGGGGTAAATCATATCAATCATTTGAGCATAATTTCCCCAGAGCGCTACTGAATGTTGTAGGGCCCTTTGCGCAACCATCTATGTTTTTAAAAAGGGCTCTGAAAGGTAGTTCATTATGATGCAAAGAGCAATCAATTGTGTGAAGAGTTTTAAAAAGTTTTTTTTCTAAAATTGCAACCATTCCACCTTCGCAACTTGTGTTGGTATTAGTGTTGTCAACAAGTATAGCCTTGATACTGTTCTCACTGTGGAATTCATGCAAAACATCCAATACTTGATCTGCATGAACAGCACCTGTTGCACCACTATTCGGAAGAACTCTATGTGTCAGATATTTACTTTCACATGGTGTTTCTTTTGTAAAAGTTAAATGGTGTTCTGGTCCCTTAGTTTTTTTCATAATTCTCTGTCTATTTTCATCCACAATTTCCTTATACATCAATGTGTCCTCATCCATTCTCCCATCAACTCCAATACATATATTTTAGGTGGGGTAAAAACTCCTGGCTGAAATAGTTTTATTTATCTACCTCCAACAAGGTAAGATGTGACACAAGGTCAGGAAAGTGGGATTAGATAATCCTGCGCTATAGAGGTGAGCACTCTGGCCATTAAAAAATTGACTGGGCAGCCCCGTCGGCATTCCCCTGTAGGGGCGCCTCAGACAGTTAGCAATAAACTTACTCCTCCCCAAAGAGGAAAGGCAAAGCCTGGGAGGGTGCACCTCCTAGAATTGCACAGGACGGACAAGCCCCAATAGACGGGCGTAAATCCAGACCCAAAGGCCCGGACGATACCGGTTTATTTGGTTACTTAATTACGATTTCCAGCTACAACATCTAGCATCAAAAAAGATTTGCCATGCGGATGGACTGTCAAGACTGATACCACAGAAACACAATCTGGAAGAATCAGTCATTGCAGCAATTCGGACAAATGTTGAAGTAAAAAATATGGTAGCAAACATCATTAAGGAACTACCCGTAACTTTGTCGGACATTAAAAGGGAAGCCGAGAAAGACGAATACATAAAGGACATAAAAGAGAAAATTATAACGGACACAAAGGTGCAGGAAGTTTTCTCCATATGTAACGATGTGTTACTGTACAGTGAGAGAGTGGTAATACCCAAAACATTGCAGAATAGGAGGTTAAGAGATTTCCATACGGGATATCCGGGGATAAATCGAATGAAGTCGTTAATGAGAAGCTATGTGTACTGGCGTAACATGGATACTGACATAGCTGCAACAATAAATAAATGTAAAGGATGCCAGTTAGCAGCAAAATCCCCACCTATAGTACACAAACCTTGGCCGAAAACCGACCAACCATGGTCGAGAATCCACATGGACTTCGCTGGTCCAGTAGGAGAAAACTATTATTTAATTGTAGTGGATAGTTACACAAAATGGCCGGAGGTAATGCGTTGCAGGAATCCAACAACGAACAACTCAATAGGGTTCCTACACGAGTTGTTTGCAAGATTCGGTGTACCAGACACACTGGTCACTGACAACGGAACGCAGTTCACATCCGCAGAGTTTAAGGAATTTTGCGACACGTTCCGAGTGAAGCACATCACGACTCCGCCGTATCATCCAAGGTCGAACGGCCTTGCGGAAAGGTTCGTGGACACGCTAAAACGAGTGTTAAAGAAATCCATTGGAACACCAACAGAAAAAGCTTTGCAACAATTCTTGCAAGTTTATAGGATCACACCACATCCTAGTACACCATCAAACATATCACCAGCTGATCTAATGTTTGCCAGAAAGGTAAAATCAGCGTTTGATAAACTGTTGCCAAGACAGGCAATTATCCGAAACACTACACACACGAGAAGAAAGAAATATAACTCGGGAGATCGAGTATATTTTAAGTGCTACAAGAATAACACATCTTACTGGGAATGTGGAGTAGTGGATAAACGCATTGGTGATTGTACATATATGATTAAAGGTCCACAGAGTATACATAAAAGGCACCTAAATCAGATAAAAAAACGTCATATCCAAGATGATGATTATACGACAACAGTCGAAGAGGAGGAAACCATAGATATCATATACGAATCCTATATATATATACACACATATATATACACATATATATATACACATATATATACATATATATATACATATATATATATACATACATATATATATACATATATACATATATATATATATAGCGTCTTATGCAAATCTTTTTGCTTTGTTTTTATTGTGTGCATATGACTGTACGTGTATTGGTTGTAATGAAATGAAATGCTCGGTTATTTTAACAATGTGTAACATACATTGGAGTAAGAATAGTGTCAGCCAATATCGGATTGTTAAAATGTGTAACATTCAATACAGTAATGAGTACATCATTCCAACACTAGTTGGAACGATTAATCGGAATCGGGAATTGAAAAAATCAGAACTTTTTGGGGTATTGGTATCGGAATCGGAAAAATTTGAACCTAATTACCAATTCCAAAAACGATTCTTTAAATTCTCTTTTTAAACTTAATTTTCTATTGCTGGTACTAATGATAAAATATGATACCGTTATCAAAAACTGGACATATTCAACCTTGTGCAACGTTCATTCTTTTTTTTTGTCTCAATGTACAAGTCAGTCCATACGACATCCATCCACCGAATGGCAAAGAAACCGTTGTCCTTTTTAAAGTAAACGTTCATCTTATTGTGAATTACTGTTAAGAGCAAATGATCCATTCAGCCAACAAAGTTTCATTCTCAGTCTGTAATATATTTATAGAGATTGAAAACACATACCTGATTTGTGTGTGTTTAGTTTTTAAATGTTTTCAAAGTTTTTTGTTTGCACACATATGTGGATGGGAATTTTGTGTTTATTAAAATACACTAGCAAATATATGCTTCCTCCGGTCTCATAGTTTTGCTAGTTGTTTTATTTAATTGCTCAGTAAAAAAAGAAAGAAAATCACCTCATCCTTTATTTTAATAAATAAAACACGGAATAATAAAAACATAGTTTTTAAAGAAAATTTACCCTTTACGGCGTAAAATGTAAAACAACAAATCCTAAACTCACTTAAGGTCGTAAAAAGATAATAATATTTTAAGTTTTTCAAATCGAAAAAAAAAGGTGTACCTAAAATAAAATCAACAATTAAAAAAATAAAATACAGTGAACACGATTCTAAATTCAGTTATTTAATTGCTCAGTAAAATGTGTTTTTTTTTACAAAATAATTAGTAATTTTTAAATCAATTATTTTTTAAATTAAACAATTTGATTCAATAAATTTGTGCTTTAAAACATAATTTCTGATAAGATTTAAAAACAAACCAAAACGCTTTAATAAAAATATCAAAGTAAATATAGCATTTTTGAGCAACTCATACGATAAATCTCAGAGAATGTGTTGTTTACATGTTATTAACAAATAACGTTCCCCTGTCTTGTGCCCATCTCTTTCTCTCTCTTCTCTTTCTCTCTCTTTCTCTCTCTCTCTTTCTTAAAATAGAACTTTCTGTGCGTTCGAAATAGAACGTTATACTTAATAATCAGAGGGCAGGTAATCAAATATTGGAGTGGACGCCGGCTGTTCTATCATATTCCATTACAATATAATTTAATTCCATAACTCAACTATATAGATTAAAAAAACAATGTCTTTAATAAATTCTATTTATAATTTTTATTAAGATTATTATTATCATCGAGGAAAATATTTAAAATACATCTGGAAATCTGAAAAAAAATAATGTGCGGATAATGGCCCTATGGGGATGGACGTGTCTGTTGGAGATCGGGTTTAACTTGCGCGATTTGTAGCGGAGTCACCTCGTGCAAGTTGGTGCGATGTGTTCTCACGATTTGCGGGGACAGTTTACGAGACCTCGGGGTCGGGGGGTTAGGTCACACCTGTGCATCGATCACGAGGTTTCGTGACGTCACAGTTTTCCCGGTGGGAAAACGAAGTTGAGATAGAGTTCTTGACTGAAAGCCAACGAGTCAACACGCTTTAGCCATGTAGCGATTACAAGCTAGGGGATTTCGGATCCCCTGAAATTGAGAGCCAAGCGATGTCCCCCATCTTCCTTCCTTTACAAGTAGCTAAGTAGTTAGAAAAATAACTAGCATAAGCCTCTCTCTCTGCTACAACGAACTTTCCCAGTATCGACAAGCAGTATAGTAATAAATGGCTCTAAATTAAAAAGGAGAAACCTTGTTATATTTTATTGTGCGTAAGGGATTTGATTTCATCCCACGAAGAAACCGCCGGTATGATGGAAGAAGCTCGGCGAAGTGACAGACAGGTAGCAGTCGCGACACAAAGCAGGGACAACAATGGCAGTAAAGAAAGAGCCACGGTTAGTACAAATAGTTCCATACAACGGCGAGGCAATGGAGAAAGAGAGAGCCACGGTTAGTACAAATAGTTCCCTGCAGCTGGGAAAGCTGAATAGAAACGACACATCCTCCCATTTCGGGATCAACAGACAAGAGTTCTACGATGCCATAAATTCCCGACATGAAACGTATTATAAACCTGTTATTTAACAATAATCATGAGTGTATATTTGCGAATATTAATTTATTAAAAGCTTTAAAACAAATTAATTATGTAAAGTTGAAAGATGCGTGATGTTTGGGGAAGTTTTGGAATATAGGAGCTGATAAGTAGATATAAAAAGAGAGTGATCAAAACTAATGATATAGTTTCAGCTTCAGACAGACAGACAGACATAATCTCCATTATTAATAGATTTGATGTCGTGCATGGTGTATTTGGTTGAAATGTTTGGCTATTTGGGAGGAGGGTGTGTTTTGTCTAATAGTAATTTTGTGGTTACTAAATCTAAAAGGTAATTTTGTCTCACTTATATATATTATACTAAATATGAGTTGATCAGCGTTTGTTAAAATATACCTTAGATCTGAGATTGAGTTATGTTTGAAAAAATTTGTTTTAATTTTTATAATTGGCCATAATTTATAATTAACTGAATAAGTCACTTATCTCTCTCTCTCTCTCTCTCTCTCTCTCTCTCTCAGGTATTTATGTATTTTTCTTGCCCCTCTCACTTTATGTTGATTAAATCACTCTTTAATATTTGTTAATGTCTCTGTGAGCATTTAGAGAAAGATGGACTCTCTTTTGCATCTAATTTACATATGTGTGTCTGTACACACCACAAAACAACGCATATGTAAATTAGATGGCAAAATAATAAGTCTCTTTACTTCTTAATGATGATGATGATGATGATGATGATGATGATGAAGAAGAAGAAGAAGAAGAAGAAAGTCCTAGAATGCGAAAACCAACCCATATTATCAACAAACACTGACAAGCCACAGATAAATGGAAAGTGGGGGGGGGAGGGGGGCATACACACATGCAGTGGCACCAGCCTCGGCTAATATCAGACAAAATTGTTGTGAGGAGTCAAGGAGGTTGGAAAGACCGAGAAAGGAAGAGTACCAACCAGACCTCCACTGGAAGGGGGTGAGAGTACTAAAACCGTGGGGAAGCATATTATCACTCAAATTCCAAAGAAAACCATGGTAAATGGCGGTTGTGACAATGCAAAATAATTTGCAATGTTTATCGAAAATGGTGGAGAATGCTGGAAATCTGAGGAGACTTGTTGTCATTCGGACTCCAGTGAACACCTCTGGTTATTGTCAGTGAGTAATCACTGATAATGACTTGTGTGAAAACTCTTAGTGAGTAAAATAATAATAATAATAATAATAATAATAATAATAATAATAATAATAATAATAGTAACATTAATAATAATAGTGATAATAATAATAATAGTAACAATAATAATAATAATAGTAATAATAATAATAATAGTAATAATAATAATAATAATAATAATAATAATAATAATAATGATGATAATAATAGTAATAATAATAATAATAATAATAATAAGGACTCAGGAGAAAGACCTGAGTGTCATGATGGGCAGGTGCTCCCTCGTTAGCCAACATGGGGGACCCGGTCCGCATCTTGCGAATGTTGGCCCTTCTCATTTCAGAAACAAGACAACGGACAAGAACCAGGTAAGTAACCTATCTGATTCAAGGTATGACAAGGACACAGACCAGAGACCAAAAAACCAGAGCGAAAACAGCAAACTGGTGATGGAGTGCTATTATAAAAGCCGCTACCCTACAGAAAGAGGCTGTCGAAAACGAATGAAACATCTCTGGGACATTGCTAATGACTACCATACAACGGATAAAAGGATAGCAGATTAAGCAAGACAGATCCTCAAGCGAGGATGGTTCTCGGAGATGGAACTGACGGAAATCAGACAGAAGGTTAATGGCGAAACGGAGCAAGAAACACCACCGAAGGAGAGACCACAGGAAGAGGACAAGCAAAACCTACACACTGAAACTGAAGAGATTAAAGACTACGGAATCACAGAACCAGGGGAGATAGAAGACTGCGGAACCACAGAACCTGCTGAGATAGAACTCAACGAAAAAGAAGCAAGTGAAGTGGAGAACATTAGACAATACATGTTAGAAAACAAAACAAAACTCCCATCTCTCAGGAACGAAGTAGCGAAGAAGTTAAAAGCAGAAACAGAAAGAGTAAACAGACTCCTCACACACATCCCAACAGAAACTATTACAGACCTAAACAACCTGATATATGCAGGGGCAAAATCGGTAAGTATGAAACTAAGAAACGAAGAGAATGGACAAAAGAGAGGACCGACAAAACCTGGATGGGAAATCAGACTGGAAACCCAGATCACCAAACTTCGGAAAGAAGCTAAAACCGTGAACAGAAGGAAGGAGGACATGAAACGATTAAGAAGCAAAAATCAGAAATGCAAGGAAAAACTAAATGAGAAACATGAAGAAATAAAACAAAGGATAGCAGCAATAGAAGGAAGACTGAGACGATACAGGAACAAATCAGAACAGAGCAAACACAACAGGACCTTTGAAAACAATGAAAGGCAGTTTTACAAAAACGTAAATGGAGAAAAAACAGCAACAGAGCAACCGAACCCAACAGAAACAAAACAATTCTGGAGCAAGATATGGGAAGAACCAAAAAAGCACAACAAGAATGTCCAATGGTTGAAAAACATGAAAGATGAACTGCAGGAAATCGAACAAGGAACTGAAACAGAAATCAACAAAGAAACGATCAAGAAAACCCTAAGAAAAATGGAAAACTGGAGAGCACCAGGCCACGATGGAATACATGCATACTGGTTTAAAAAATTCACGACCCTGCATGAAAGACTAGCGCAGAAACTGAGTGGATGTATCCGCAAAACAGACGTACCAGAATGGATGACGGAAGGAAGAACAACATTAATACAAAAAGACCCCAAAAAGGGAACGACCCCCAACAACTACAGACCGATAACATGTCTACCAATAATGTGGAAAATTCTCACAGCACAACTGAGAGAACAAATCTACCAATCCCTGGACAAACGTGGACTGCTCCCCGGGGAACAAAAAGGATGCCGGAAAGGACAAAGAGGGGCACATGATCTACTATACATTGATCAAAAGACCCTGAAGGAGGTGAAGAGCAGACAAAAGAACATAACCATGGCATGGATTGACTACAAGAAAGCCTACGACAAAATCCCCCAAACATGGATAATTGAATGCTTAAAAATATACAAGATACCAGACAGGATTATTAATCTCATCCAGAAAGCAATGGAAACATGGAGAATAAAACTGACACCCGGAGGACAATACCTGTCTGAGATAAAAATACAGAGAGGCATCTTTTAAGGAGACTCACTATCACCACTATTGTTTATAAAAGCCATGATGCCACTCAACTACATACTCAGAAAGTGTGATGCCGGATACAGGTTTACGGATACAGAACAAAGAATAAACCACCTGATGTACATGGATGACCTTAAACTGTTTGCAAAAAAAAAAAAAGAACCGGAAAAGCTGATAAACACAACCAGGATATTCAGCCAGGATATCCAAATGGAGTTTGGAATAGAAAAATGTGCACTACTAGAGATCAAAAGAGGAAAACTGAAGACGACAGAAGGTATAGAACTCCCCAACCAAGAGGAGATGAGGGCGCTAGGAGAACAAATAGTTATAAATACCTGGGAGTTCTGGAAGCAGACACAATCAAATATACAGAAATGAAAGAGAAGATTGGAAAAGAATATCTACGAAGAACAAGGAAACTCTTAGAAACTAAACTATATAGCAGAAACCTAGTAAAAGGGATAAACACATGGGCTGTATCACTAATAAGATACTCTGGACCATTCATAGGCTGGACCAAAGAAGAACTCAGACACCTTGACCAAAGGACTAGAAAACTAATGACTATGCACAATGCATTGCACCCAAAAGACGATACGGACAGACTCTACACGAAAAGAAATGAAGGAGGTAGAGGACTGGTAAGTATAGAAGACTGTGTGGAAGACACCAAAAAAGAGCTGGAGAAATATGTAACCCAGAACACGGAAAAACTGATCACCACAGCAAGAGACACCAGCCCAACAAACAACTCCAGAAGCACTGAAACCAGAAACAAAAAGACAAGAAAGGAAAAGTGGGAAGAAAAACAACTACATGGACGCTTTATAAGACTCACAAGCGATGAAGCCAATGAAAACAGCTGGGCATGGCTAAGAAAAGGACACTTGAACAGAGAAACGGAATCTCTGCTGACGGCCGCACAGAACAATGCGATTAGGACAAACTTTATTAAAGCAAAGATAGATAAAACCCAGGAAAACAGCAAATGCCGATTGTGTGGACAAAGAGACGAAACGATAAATCATATAATAAGTGAATGCAGCAAGCTAGCACAAAGGGAATACAAGAACAGACATGACAGCGTGGGGAAAGAAGTACACCGGGAAATGTGCAAACAACTGAATTTTGAATATGTAAAAAAACGGTACAAACACAAACCAGAAACTGTACTAGAAAACGAAAAACACAAAATCATATAGGATATGAATTTACAAACAGACAAACCCATAACAGCAAGGAGACCGGATATGATAATAATCAACAAGAAAGAAAAATCCTGCAAAATCGTGGACTTTGCAGTTCCAGTAGACCACAGAGTGAAGATCAAAGAGACGGAAAAAAGAAGCAAATATACTGAACTTGCCAGAGAATTGAAAGGAATATGGAACATGAAGAAAGTCAGTATAACACCAATAATCATAGTAGCACTAGGAACAGTCCCCAAAAACATGGAGAAAAGACTAGGAGAAATAGGAATCAAAGGGATAACTGAGACCATACAAAGGACAGTAATGATCAAAACAGCTACAATCCTGAGAAATGTCCTCGAATGCGGAAACTAACCCACATAAGCAACGAATGGAGAACAAACACATGGAAGCACAAGACAACAGAACCGGGGAAAATACAACCGTACGAGAGAGGCGCAAGCATAGGCTAACGCCACGAAAATTATGGACAGAGGGTCAGGGAGGGAAAGCGCAAACCAGACCTCCACTGGAAGAGCGCAGACAGCTCTGGGACCTTGGGGAGGCTTGTTGCCACTCGGGCCCCGGAGGGGACCAATGGCCCTTAACAGCGGGAAATCGTTGGTAGGTGGCTGTTGCGATACCGCAAGGTCATCAGCGGTGATGAACAAAAAGGGGTGGATCATACTGGAAGTCTGAGGAGACTTGTTGTCACTCAGACTCCAGGGAATACCACAGGTTGTCGGCAGTGGGCGATCACTCACGATGACCAGTGTGATAACTCCTAGTGAGTAAATAATAATAGTAATAATAGTAATAATAATAATAGTAATAATAATAATAATAGTAATAATAATAATAATAATAATAATAATAATAATAATAATAATAATAGTAATAATAATGATAGTAATAGTAATAATAATAATAATAATAATAATAATAATAATAATAATAACAATAATAATAATAGTAATAATAATAATAATAATAGTAATAATAATAATGATAATAGTAATAATAATAATAATAATAATAATAATAATAGTAATAATAATAATAATAATAGTAAAACTGTACTAGAAAACGAAAAACACAAAATCATATGGGATATGAATGTACAAACAGACAAACCCATAACAGCAAGGAGACCGGATATGATAATAATCAACAAGAAAGTAAAATTCTGCAAAATCGTAGACTTTGCCGTTCCAGTAGACCACAGAGTGAAGATCAAAGAGACGGAAAAAAGAAGCAAATATACTGAACTTGCCAGAGAATTGAAAGGAATATGGAACATGAAGAAAGTCAGTATAACACCAATAATCATAGTAGCACTAGGAACAGTCCCCAAAAACATGGAGAAAAGACTAGGAGAAATAGGAATCAAAGGGATAACTGAGACCATACAAAGGACAGTAATGATCAAAACAGCTACAATCCTGAGAAATGTCCTCGAATGCGGAAACTAACCCACATAAGCAACGAATGGAGAACAAACACATGGAAGCACAAGACAACAGAACCGGGGAAAATACAACCGTACGAGAGAGGCGCAAGCATAGGCTAACGCCACGAAAATTATGGACAGAGGGTCGAGGAGGGAAAGCGCAAACCAGACCTCCACTGGAAGAGCGCAGACAGCTCTGGGACCTTGGGGAGGCTTGTTGCTACTCGGGCCCCGGAGGAGCATACTGGAAGTCTGAGGAGACTTGTTGTCACTCAGACCCCAGGGAATACCACAGGTTGTTGGCAGTGGGTGATCACTAACGATGACCTGTGTGATAACTCCTAGTGAGTAAATAATAATAATAATAATAATAATAATAGTAATAATAATAATAATAATAATAATAATAATAATAATCTATATATTAATATGATAGCGTGTGTGTTCGTGTGTCACGCTTCCGACAAAAGCTCTGCGCATGCATGCCGCACCTAGATTTTGAAAAACATTCAATCCGCCTAATTTTCGAAACATTTTCAAGTATTTCCCTTTGGCGCAACGGTTAGCGACGTAGTATTTTTGACTTCGGCCCGACTGGTTTATAGTTCGATTCCAACCAACCTCTAAAATTTTTTTTCTACATTTCGAGGGGAAGGGGAAGAGAGGTAGGGAGGAGACGACCTGGAAGACACATATTAATACAATAGCGCGTGTGATTTTGTGTGTCATGCTTACATCAAAAGCAACGACCTTCCGAATCTTTGTATGCTACTCATGAATTGGCTTGACCTTTTGGCTAATATCAAAGTTTAGTATCTGTTCTGATGGATACTGCACTCCATAGACTGGTATTGTCTTGGCCTTCGAGGCTTGATTTATGCCGGTCTATGGGTCTGTCCTCTTTGGGGAGGATTAAGTTTATTGCTTACTGCCTGGGGCGCCCCTACCGGGGAATGCCAACGAGGCTGCCCAGGCAATTTTTAATGGCCAGAGTGCTCACCTTCTTGAGCGCTGGCTTTTCAAACCCCACTTTCCTGACCCGACCTTCGGTCACATCTTACTTGTGGGAGTAAGATAAAACTGGCCTTGTGCCTAACTCCTGGAGAGGAGTAAATAAATATTCATGAATTGGAGCCAAATTTAATTTAATCGAAAACATATACAAAGTAAGGTTTAGTCGTCGAAATATTACCTTCACTAGAAATATTGTATATAAAGAAGTTTTGTAAATTGTTTCATGTATTGTTCATTTTTTAAAAATAAATATACAAGTCCAAATCTTATCATATTTTATTCAAACATGTATAGGTTAGTAACAAGATAATTAGTATTAAAAACATCATTTCGTGTAATTTACACGGGTCCCGCTAGTAATAATAATAATAATAGTAATAATAATAATAATAATAGTAATAATAATAATAATAATAGTAATAATAATAATAATAGTAATAATAATAATAGTAATAATAATAGTAATAGTAATAATAATAATAATAATAATAGTAATAATAATAATAATTATAATAGTAATAATAATAATAATAATAATAGTAGTAATAATAATAATAATAATAATAATAATAATAATAATAATAATAATAATAATAATAATAATTGAGACCATACGACAAATAGTAATGGTGAAAACAGCCGTAATCTTCTGAAAAATACTTGAATGCAGAAACTAACCAACATAACCAACGAACACTAACCTGGCATAGATAATTTTAAATAGAAAAAACAAATGTAGAAAGAACATCACACGAGTCTGTAGCAGTTGCATGACAGATCTATTTCTTTTGTATGTACACACAATCTCTTGTGTATATTGAGTTGTAGTTCAGTTGGTGTAAAAAGGCTTGCCCAGACTCGCATATTGATACACAGGCAATTAGCGTATCACTGACATGCACAGTGCACACTCGTAGCCTGCTCATTTCAGACCACCTTGATTGGTGGTAAGAAACAAATCAGTTCCAGAATGAGATGTCGTGACAACAAGACGTCAAAAGCGGCAAGGTGATATAGAACTCCAGAATACCACATTTTGTTCTTAGCGAAAGTCGGCCTGCCAAACAACTCTCTTTATATTCCGATGTTCCAGTTAAATAAAGTTGATTTATACTTTAGTCGAGATGTGGATGTTTTCCTTGGTAAATGTGTAACGATACACGTTACATGTCTACAACACCAGATCAACATATGTGACATAGCCGCATCTACATCTTTACGGCACATCCACTTTTTTAACGATACGTTCTTTACAACTTTACATGAACCTTAACCCTTTTATATAAACCTTAAACCTTCGTTGCGATACGCTTTTTACATTACAATACGTATCTTCACGTATCATTTTAATCTATACGTTTCGTAACCACAGTCTTAAATCTTCACGTATCAATTTACGGCCTTTCAGGCCTTTTTAAAATCACGAATCTGTGAACGGCATCTCAAGCCTTTTTCAATTACGGCCTTTGTTCATTTATACGTACGATAACCGTTTACAGATCTTATTTTTCAAATAAGGAATGTTCCATTGCGACACGTCTCTTAAAGCTCTCGGCATCAAATAACATAATGTTCACATATAACTTTTATAAATCTTATTCCACATATAAAAACGTACTGTTCACAGTCTCGAAAGAGTTCTTTTACCATTTATAAACGCTTCAGTTCAACTTATATCAAATCACGGAAAGTTCATTATACATTTCTTAAAGTTCCTAAAAAGTTCTTCTCAAATGAATCTCAAAGTTTACCTTATCTTCTGTTCTCTTCTTTGGCCTGTGATTCGTCTAGTCTTCGCTGGCTGTGTCGTCTTGGTCGAAGGAAGAGGTCTGTCTCAGACAGAATGAACACACGAGACACGAATTTTTTGAAGGGAAATTTCACACAAGTTTCTTTATTCTCACACAAGTTTCTTATTTCTTAGTTCGTTTGCTGTCAGGGGGATTCCGGTTTCGACTCTCTCATACTTCGGCTATTTTCTGGTTCCTTTTGGGATATCTTCTGCCCTCCCAAAACGGGGCCTTACCAGTTTGCCGGCTACATGCTCGCACCCGGTCTGAACGGTATCGCCTCTAAGCTCAGACTGATTCTAAAAAGCTAAGTTCTTGTTCTCCGTGGTGACGTAATCATCATTCCCACGCACGAGATGGGGACAAAAACGACTCACTCTGATCTCTGACTCAAAGGTCACGTCAGGTGTCTAAATTTATTATGACTATTCTTGGATCAAACTCTTCTCTGAACTCACTTCTGAGTCCAGAAACAAAACCTATTTTTCAATAACAAAATTAGCTATTTGATACTAGTTAACCTACTGTGCCTTGCATAATGGGGCCCTACAGTACTGTAACAAATGCTTTGCTGATGAAATTCAAGTCAGATACATCCAGACATGGCCGACTCGACCAAATAGCTATCTTCATCTTGACACTCTCCAACCAACTATCTAAAGGAAATGAAAACTGCCAGAAATCCAATAAACTGCACTACCCCCCCCCCCCCCTGCCACCACCACCACACACACAAATTCACAGTCATACACACATACATGCGGTGACACCAATTTCGGCTGGCACCACAGAAAAACTGTTGTGAAGGGGCGAGAAGGATGAAAAGACTGAGGAGAGAGAGCATCAACCAAACCCTTAAGTAATGTTCTGCCCATCCATTGTTTCCGTTCCTCTTATGGAGGAGATCATCCTCTAACTGACAATCCCTTTAACCCTTATCCTTGAGCCGTACTAAATGATAGCCTATGATTAAATGTTAAAAAAAATCTCTCCACTGCGAGGGTGCGGAGAGTACTAAAACATTGGAAAGACCTCAGAGAAGACCAAGGGTTGTTGCTAACGAGAATTCAATGGTAACGGCTGTTGAGATAACACAAAGTGATCTGTAATGGCTATCGAAGGTGGTGGAGAATGCTGTAAATATGGGGAGGCTTGTTGTCACTTGGACTCCAGAGAATAATCACAGATAATAACTTGTGTGAGAAAAAAAAAAAATAATAATATAGAAGTTAAGAGACTCATTATTTTTAGTTATGCAAGAAGAATGTCTGAAACGATATATCACAGTTTATGAATTTTCGAATGGAATCAAAGTAGAATAAAATGTGGTAGTAGTTGTAATCCAAGGGTACGCCTAGTAATTATATATATATATATATATATATATATATATATATATATATATATATATATTCACGTTTTTAAGTTCAGATTTAAAAAGAGGCATATTTTCACCGTTAGTCCACACAACATCCGGACGCCAATCTTTCATCACCACCAGGAAGGATTCTTACGTATACACCTAAAAAAAATGATATGGTCAATACCTTATATTTGTTTAAAACTCTGATGATGCTCGTTATATCGAGTCAAATATTAGTATAAAGAAAGTGAAAATGAAAATATTTGTTTTGATTCTAATAATATACGCATCTAACAAATGGTTTCTGAAGGCATTTTACCTCTTACGTTTTATATATATATATATATATATATATATATATATATATATATATATATATATATAAATATATAAATATATATATATATAAATAAATATATATATATATAAATATATATATAAATATATATATATATATAAATATATATATAAATATATATATATATATAAATATATATATATATATATATATATATATATATATATATATATATATATATATATATATATATATATATATATATATATATATATATATACACACAGGGTGAGCCAAAAGTAGGTGGACAGCATTTGGAATAGGTTTATGTACCAGTTATATTAATGCAATTATTTATTATAACTTTGTTATAACTATGTTATTTGTGTTATTAATGTGTTGTATAATTAAAATTGTATAATTGTGTTGTAATTTTTATTTAATCTGTTTTCTTTTTTTTTTCAGATTGTTAACAGAACCCATAATGTCAACTTTTGGCTCACCCTGTATATATACTATGAATAATACAAAATGCACTTAGCTATATATTAGACGCAATGAAAACAAGTGGCCTTTATTTTTAAAGATCAAGGGAGATAACTATTCTTTTCAAGTTACTTCTCTTAGTAACTAACTGAAACTATCTGGTGCAAGTATTTGAAATATTTTCTTTTTTTCTTTAAGAAAATTGGAATATGTTTATGTAGAACTTTTTATAATTGTTATCTCTGGTTTGTACATATAAAACTGTTTTTATTATATATTAATTATTTGCATGTTTTGAACTTTTTTCTCCATCTTGGTTCTTACCATTAAAAATGAAAAAGAGGGTTCATCATTAGTAAGAAGAATTGATGAGGTGTCCATTCTGTAAGCCTCGTTTAGTAAGAATAAAAAGGAGTTACTGCTGTGTTGTAGTTGGTAGAGGTTATCATTAGCTCGAATATAAGGACAAACTCTTCTACCATATTTTAAATCAGTTTTATTTATAAATTGCTGCACAAACAAACAGCAAAGGACATGAATGAGTTATATAACAAGAAATATGGCTGCACACTGCATATACATGCCTGATCAATTGAGTTTTGCATCCACTTGTCGCATGTGCATCAAAACTATGTTCAATTGATTGTTTATGAAAAAATTAAAATAACATTTTGTCAACTTCCGAAGAACTACTGCAAATCGACTTTGTTTTAAAAGAGAAATAAATCTTTAGTTGCCTTACTATTTTTAATTTGGGGAAAACATTTGAGAAAAAATAGTTAGAATGATCTACTCGTGTAATGTACATACCCTCTCACAAGTGTATTTTTACTATTGCGAAAATATATGCACACATTGCACAGGTTTTTACGGTACCCACCCCCACCCCAAACAACTCTATAACTAAATATTTAGAAATTAAAAAAAAATCAGAATCGATAATTGTATCGGAATTGGGAAAAATATTGGAATCGTCCCATCACTAGTCAAAGCATCCAACTCTTGAAAAACGGAGGAAAAAGTGTATATACAGTTCAGCAAAAGTGCCTCCCATGCAAAGTGTTCTGATTGCATAGTGTATTAATCACTCCACATGGAAGAATAAACCTGCTCAAAAGAAAATAATACGTAAAAATATAACTGCTACACCAATTTTCAAAATGTTTCAATTGTTGTACTCTCCCACCTTCTTTGAAAGCCTTTGTCAGTATCCTGCCAGAAATTTCCGACCTGAACCTTGGGGGTAAATTGCTCTCATTCTATATACCATGACTTGTAGATATGCTTTTATCAATTAATGTTTATCTTCCTTCACATGGAATTGAAACATGCACGGCTGCCTAGCATTTTACAGCTCACTATATGTGGCCAAATGGATATAAAGCATTGATTAAGAGATATTCTAGAGTGAATTGTACTTAGACTTTGTAAGTTCAATCCCTGATGAAAGAACTAAATTTCTAAAAGGCATCGAACACAAAATTAAATAAGTATACCCAGTGGATTAAATAAATGGTTCCGTTTGAAATTCCCAGAGGACTACCGACTATGCAAAAAGGCACCTGAAAAATGGTCAAAATGTTGAGAAAATGGCATCAAACAAAATTAAGAACACTCTCCAAAACATGTGAAGAATGTAAATAACAATACTTTGTCTCAAAATAACGGCAAATATGTTTCGTCTAGCATTAATAAAATGTTTAAATAAGAATCTTCCACTCTATAAGAAAGAGCAATGTGTATTCATTTATATATATATATATATATATATATATATATATATATATATATATATATATATAACAGACGCTTAAATAGGGGTAGAAAAATTATTTGGTTCACACCCCCATATAATAACATGGTTAAAACCAAACTCGGTAAAAAAATTTAGACTTAATTAATCTACACTTCCCTCCCAACAATATACTGCATAAAATTTTTAATAAAAACACCCTCAAATTAAGCTATAGCTGTGGAGAAAATTTAGAAAAAATAATTAAAAAACATACAATAAAATTCTAAATGAAAAAACTACCGCAACGAAAACAGCAAATACCAAAGCCCGTAACTGCACAAACAAAAAAAAATGCCCATTACAACATAATTGCCAAATAACCCAATCAGTATATCAAGCAACCATATCTACTAAAGAAAACCCAACCCTGAAAAAATTCTACATAGGTATGGCTGGTAATACCTTCAAAGAAAGATATACTGGACATAAGTGTTCTTTTAATAACCCTACATATAAAAAAAGAACCTCACTTTCTATATATTACTGGGAACTATACAACAATAACCTATCACCAACAGTAACCTGGAACACAATTAGAAAAACTAGCACCCGTGGTTCCCTAAACTCACCTTGCTACCTTTGCCTAACAGAAACACTTGAAATAATTAAATTTAGTGATAGGGGCAAACTTCTAAATAAAAAACAAGAAACATCAATTAACTGTAGGCATAATAGATTACACCTTCTTAGTAATCCACTTATAACCCCTTAGGCTGTTACTATATATATATAAAAAAAACAAAAAAAAAAACTTCACCTACCCATCAACTGATAATTTTGTCAACACAACTATCATCTTATACCTTTTTTATTAATTATTATTTTTATTAGTAGTAGCATTATTGTTTGTAGTATTATTATCAGTAGTATTATTTGTAGTAGTACTGTTAGTGGTATTATTATTATTATTATTATTATTATTATTATTATTATTATTATTATTATTATTATCATACCCACAACGATTAACACTAATTGTCATCTTCTGTATTTTTCTTTACCCTTAAATACCCCCTTATATGTTTATCCATTTATTGATTAATATTTCTATATTTTTTAGATTATTTTTAGATTATCATTATCAATTATTTATTACTACTATTATTAATATTTTAAACTTAATTATTATTTGACATTGAATTACTTTTCATTTCTGTACTTTTATCAAGATAATTATTGTTGTTAGTGGTGGCATCATGTCTGATGTTACTATCATAGTTATTGTTATTTGCGGCAGTGAAATTAACAGTATCACTATTATTAATAATATTGATATTGCCATGTTTTACCGTTACCTGACTTTTGCTTCCACTGCCATTGATGATAATAACGATAATGTCATTATCTATAACTTTATTATTTTATTTCAGTTATTATTATTACCATGATTATTATTATTATTATTATTATTATTATTATTATTATTATTATTATTATTATTATTATTATTATTATTATTATTATGATTTTTATTATTATTATTATTACTGTTTTCATCTTTATTACTATTATTGCCACCATTATGACTACTGCTACTATTTGTACTGTTCTATTATTATTTATTAATTTTTCACTATCATTTTTTCACTATCATTTTTTCACTATCATTATTACTATTGTTAAGATTACTGGGATTACCACTCTGATTACTGCTGTCGGTTAAACCACTATTATTACCTTTTTTATATGATCAGCATTATTGCAACCATTAACCCATATCGTAATATCGGCAAACATTATCTTATTATTTAATATCATTATGATAATCACTACCTCCTAGGATTCCTAATATTTCTTAATTATTCTATTTCTTTCCTAAACTATTATTTTTATAAATTCTTAAATATTATTGACCACCATTATCGTTGTCGTTGTCGCTGTTATTATTATTACTATTTGTATTACTATTACCATTATTATTATTATTATTATTATTATTATTATTATTATTATTATTATTATTATTATTATTATTATTATTATTACTATTATTATTATTATTAATAATAATAATAATAATTAATAACACCGGCACTTTCTAGTTATTCTTTAGTTATATTTTTTAGTACTTTTAAATTAAATTAAACTATTATTATTATTCTTATTATTCATTTATTATTTTCATTATTTCACCTCAATTATTAGGGGTATCTATTATTATTATTATTATTATTATTATTATTATTATTATTATTATTATTATTATTATTATTATTACTACTCCTAATCCTGTTATACTTAACGAACATATTTATTCAATTTATTAATTTATTCATAGTAAGTAAATAAACTCTAGACAAATTATAAAGACAATATAAATCCAGAATCGGCGACACATTTGATCACCGCCCCACCACCACAACAATCACAAGCGTCTGATCGGTTTGTCCGCACGCACACATACATACATATACACAATATTACAGTTCACTTGAACAAATATATTTATAAACTCGTCTGTTTTTTTTTACACTTGATTCGTGCATGTCTACCCCCTCCTTCTCTCTCGATCTGAATCAACAGACGTTCTCTTTTTCTTCTTCTTTTCCTTTATGTGTCTACCTTCCCATCACCTCTCCCTTCATTAATGCCCCTCTTTTCACCTTATATTTTTATTTATTTATTTATTTATTGTTTCAGATTTTAGATTTTAGATTTTTTGTTTTTAGATTTTTTAGATTTTTAATTTTAATTTTTTAACGGCCTCAATTTTTGAAATGTTAAATTTCTTTTCTTCTTCTTCTCTTTCTCTATCCCTCCATTTCAATTCTCTCCAAATATGATCTGAGGTTAAGATCGGATTCTAACTCTGCCTGATGAGATCTCAGTTTATAGTAACTGTTGATCGATAACATCGACATGCCAGTGTCGCAGATTTTGTACATGTCTGTGTAAATAAAATTATCATATATAAAGCTCTATTTTGATATTGAGCACTTTTTATAAACCCGGTTAAAATTCTCTGGATTATCACCCTGTGGATATTTTTCACCTGGATTATTACCATTATTATATAATATATATATATATATATATATATATATATATATATATATATATATATATATATATATATATATATATATACAGGGTGGCGCAAAAGTCACGCATTAGTTTGAATCAGTAACAACTTTCACATTTAATCAAATTTTCTCCTTATTTTTCAGAATATTACAGATATAAACATTGATAATTTATCATGGAAAAATATAGCACTGAACAACGAACCAAAATTATTGAACTTTACTTCGGAAACCATCGTTCAATAACCTTAACCCAAAGAGCCTATCATCGGCATTATAATGTCAGACAATCTCCCAGTCAGACCACAATTGATCGTCTTGTGGCCCGATTTCGGCAGCAGGGTTCAGTCAGTGATCTTCCACGATCTGGCAGACCAAGTCCAGTACGGACAGCGGAAAATCTAGCACTCGTTGAGGATAGTATTGCTGAAAATCCAGACACCTTAACTCGAAGAGGAACCACTCAGATTGGGATGTCCAGAAGGTCACTTCAAAGAATTTTGCGTGAATTGCATCTGTTTCCATACAAAATTCAATTGGTACAGGCATTACAACCTACAGATTTGCAATCACGCGTAGCTTATGCTGTTCACATTCAGCAATTAGCCAGAGAACAAAATGAGTTCATCCATAAGCTGATAATGAGTGACGAAGCCCATTTTCATCTGAACGGGTTCGTAAATAAGCAAAACTGCAGAATATGGGCCATTGAAAATCCAAGAACCGTTCATCAGCGTGAATTACATCCACTAAAATGTACCGTATGGTGTGGTGTTATCTCCGAAAGAGTGATTGGTCCATATTTCTTTGAAGACGAAGAAGGTGTCGCGGTGACGATAACTTCACAGCGATATCAACAAATGATTGAATTTTTTTTAAGGCCAGCTGTTCAGGACAACCCAGAAATGTGGTTCCAACAAGATGGAGCTACTGCCCACACTGCCCGACAAAGTATGGCGCTCTTAAGGGGATTGTTTGGCGAACGCTTAATTAGCCCCTGACCTTTCCCTTTGGGGTTATCTTAAGGAAAGGGTATATGTGAACAAGCCTACAACGAAACAATATCAGACATGAAATCCAAGTACTAGAGCCAGTTATTCTAAGGACTGTAATGGAAAATGCCATAACTAGAGCCCGTCTTTGTGAGGCCGAAAATGGTGCCCATTTAAAGGATATTATTTTTAAAACCTACTGCAACAAAATTACTAAGTAAATGTATTATTTATCAGAAAAGCCTAGTAAACCACTTGAAATGTTGTAGTTTCTATCACCTAAACAAACCAATGCGCGACTTTTGCACCACCCTGTATATATATCCGTCTTATCACATAAAAGTTAGCGAGTAAAAAAACTGCTAGACGAATCTATTTAAAGTATTTAGGGGAATTGAGAAAGCAAATTTTTATTTCTTTTCCTTTCTTCTTTCTATACCGATTTATACGTTTTTTCTTTCCTTTTTCTGTTTGAAAACTTTCCAAATCTTTTTCTCTCTTTCTTCTTTCTTTTTTTTAACTTCACCGATTCAGACATTATTTATATGCGAACACTGGCGAAAAAGGATAATTTTTTCCGTCATCTTTGACGGAGGGTGTACACTCGTTTTGGAAATATTTGTTAAACATTAACATATATAAGATTAAAACAAAAACGTTTTTATTGGTAATAAAAAATTTAAAAAAAGTATTTCCTCAAATATATTGGTCAGTTGTTGTGTTTACCATTATGTTATCATCTTTTCAGAAATGCCAATTGGCGTTTCTAACCTGAAGTCAGGAAATAGGAGAAGGATGTTTACTTGCTGGGATCCAGTTTGAAAAGGTGAGTCTTCTTTCGTCAGTGAAAGGCTGTAAATAGTTCACCACTATGCCAAGCTCCTTGATTGGTCCACACTTGACTAATTTCAGTTCAGGATCCAATTTTCTGCATACAGAAAATAGTCTGCTACATTTGCACATGTCAAACCAAGCAGGATAAATAGATTTTTATACCTAATTTCTCAATTACTACTGAGCAAAAAGAAACATCCACGAACACATCATTTGGTGATTGCACTCATTCACCACTCTCGTCCCTCATTGTGATGTACAATTAGCACCAGTCAACTCCATGTTCCAATTGGCCCTCTTGTTTCCTCATCAGTTACTGGGATGAATGGATAGCAGATACCTCCACTTGTATCTAAACATTACTCTCTGCAGAAAAGTCTTCCTTCTCTCTGTTGTACTATTAAAGTGCTTCAAGTGGCAAGCTACATCACTTTTGACTATTGATGTAGCAATAGTTATGTGATGCTGTTCTTGCTAGGTTGATATGCCCCCTGTAATATGTTTTGCCATTTCACGTGTCCAGAATAATTGACTATTTCTTCAGATCTGAATGCTATATGGTTGTCATCAATTAGTACTGCCACTGCTGAGTGTTCATCAGCAGAGATGCAATCATTGTTCTCACTTCTCTTTCTTTTAATACAGATACAATGTGTTGCTAAAGTCGCTGTAAAAATGGTTGGACCATTCTACCGCTCCAGACAGTATCTTACTCCTACCTATATAAGAGTTAGATACATCCTAAGATGGAGTACTACTACCACATCTGGGGAGGTGCTGCCCAGAGCACTCTTTCTTGCCTTAACAAAGTACAAAATCGACTTTGCAATCTAGTGGGAAATGATCTCTTCTGTTCTCTACAGCCCTTTCTTACAGAAGAAACGTTGCTAGTCTTTCTCTACTCTATCGTTATTTCCATGGAAGGTGTTCGACTAAGTTCTAATCTCTGATTCCTCCTTGTAAAACATTCACAGCAAGAACTCGTCTTTCTAAAACTTCAAAGATCCTTTCTTTCTTCCTCTGTGTGCCTAGCATCAAATGGAATTTCCACCAACAGAATTTCTTCTCTGCAGATTGCAACATGGTCGTCTTCAAATCCAATATCATACTGCCCTCATAGGGGTTCAGATTTTGTCCATTCCATTCATCATTTTCAATCATCTCATAATATTCTTCATCATTCAACTGAAAATCTATCCATCTCATTAACCCTTAACCTCTTAACTTTTTAGCCTTGATAAGTAGTATCTCATTAATCAAACGAAGAAAAGAAACTGTCCACCTGATTTTTGTGGCACATTTGGTTGATTCAATTTGAGGAATGGACAAACTGCAACAAATCAACTGACAAGAAGAAACTACAATAATTAAAAGAAAAAACAACAAAAATGTCAAAGCAGCTGATTATGTTTTTTTTTAAATAGTTCGATTATTAGAGTGGTCCCCACTCCAATAGTCATACACTCTTAGAATCTTGGTGAATTTTGATAACAAATAGATTGTGTTTTTTTTTGTTTTTTTTTTACTTGTTAGTGCTGGTGTGATAGCAAGAGTTAGGAGTGAATGGATTAAGTTCAGGAAACTTCTGCCATTACTAAACAGCAGAGCATTACCACTGTCGACCAAGGGAAGAGTCTATCAGGCAAGTGTACACAGTTTAATGATATATGGGAGTGAAACCTGGCCAATGAGGGTTGAGGACATGTATTGAATGGTAAGAAATGATATGAGAATGATACGATGGTTGTGTAGTCTTAAAAATAAATTTAGATCTTATGACCTTAGAGGAAGATAAAACCTGGACGGTATAGGGAGATATGTGCAGAACAGGAGACTTTGTTGGTTTGGTCACATTGAAAGAATGGATGAGAGTGCTGAAGTTAGTAGATGTAGAACAGCTGAGGTAGCAGGGTCAGTTAGCAGGGGAAGGCCAAGGAAAACATGGGAGGAAGTGATAAGGATAAATTTGAGAGAAAAGGGGATAAATAAAGACCTGGCCAGAGGAAGGTTAGTATCTAAAAGCCGTTCAACACATAAAACAGATATTACACCGATAATGATGATGATGATGATGATGATGATGATGATGATGATGATGATGATGATGATGATGATGATATACATGCAGTAAGAGTCAAGGGGTATTTGGGCACTTGAAACATGTCCATTTATGATGTTTGTATACCTATGTAAATTTGCATAGGTAATGTATTGTTATAAACAAAACCGAAGAAAAATATGCATACTTTCAAGCAAGATTTGGAATAAAATAAATACAAAAGTAACATTGGAAAAATATTTGGTGCTTTTGAATTGTAGGTCCGAAAAAATTTATTTTATCTTTAAGTTGAGGAGAGTCAAATAAGGGGGAGAGAACTCTAGTTTCAAGTTTCAACCACGATTTATCTGAAAATGGATTTTACTATTTGTTGTGGGGTACAAATCACCCCTGTTGGAGAACTGATGGTATCAACCAGGCATAATAAATACCACTGGTTGCAGAGACTCAGGAAGAGACTTTCATACCATATGTTATGAACCCGTTCATCACCTACCACATTAGTGGTGTTCTGTATTGCTTTATGATAAATACATTGCTTTATATTTTAACCCTGTCACTATTTGTGGTTTATTTCTTTGTGACCCCTAGCACGGGTCTTCAACACTATTGTAATTATTGTAAACCCCACACGCGTCTGCACGGTTGTCTCGTCGACCTCACACGTGCACCCGATAGTCGTAGTGGCAATAAAAAAATATGTCGATCGAAATTCCTCTAGGCCGGGATGGCGACGATGTGATGATGACGTCGCCGATCTTGTCGTCTCGTCCAACTCCCACGTTGAAACTGTTTATATCAGCGAGCGATCACTGGGCGAACAGCAATTGGTTGGCTCTGTGAGGGTGAAAGATTATTCAAAGCAGAACAAAAGGAAAAGAACAATGTTCAACAACTCGGTCGGGTTTTTTTTTGTATTGAAGAGTAATTATTAATAAAATAAAAGAATTGATTTTACACTGGATTAATGTCTATCGTATTCGTAAATGTCTTTAGCAAAAAGGGTGCGTTGTCCCAAAGTTATTTCGCTGGTTCTCTCTGTGCGCGAATTCACTAATCAGTGGGCGAAGTGACGATGGGGAGTTCGTCTGGTTTTCTTCTCTTCGTCGCGCACCATCATCAGCACGCGGCGTTGGGCGCGTCCGACTCTAACGACAATTCAACTCCATCTGTGCTGTGTACTCGTGTCTACTCTTCTCGTCTCTATTCCTATTATTGAAGGTGTCTATCGTCATACACCCCCCTCTCCACCATCTTTCTTCTCTACGTGTCCTCCTCTCTCAATGGGAGGGGGGGGGAAATCGGGTCTCGCTTCCCCTTGCCTAGAATAAATGGAATTTCCTTTCTGGCCTGGTGTTATCACAAAACAATTGCTTTCTCATTCTCACCGTGTGGGCCGGTCATGCTCTGCCATAATTAACGATGACAGGCCTAAATAATTCTCTGCCAAGTTAAACAGAACTAGCATCGTTTTATTGATATTATTGGAATTAAATCTATTATGGATTTTCTTAATCTTTAACTTCCCATCTGGCAACTGTCTCTTCTTTATGGTGGTGATCGATTCTGACTGAAAAACACGACCCAACCAGACAAACCGGCACCTCTTTCCTGTCGTCTGACTAAGTTTGTTTCCACATCAAATATATACTAGTTTTATATCTCCACTTCGTCTCTACGCAGGGCCTAGCATCACCACCAAGATGCATACTAGCGCGTAACCAGAGTACCCGATCGCCATGGGGCCTCGGATACTTTGTCACATTATTAAAAAATGAAAAATAAAATGATTTTGAAATATATAATGATTTTGAAAAATAAAATGATTTATTAAAATAAATTATCAAAGAAGAAGGGAAAAAACATGAAACACGGGAAATAAAGTTTTTGAAATAAATGACTGGGTAAAATTCGGCAATTTGTTGGAAAACAGTTCCCAGATCAGTGTCTTTTCCGAATTTTTGTTTCCACATAAATTCGGCTAGGTACGATTCCACCATTTGCGTGTGGGTGTCACATTCAACCTTGTTTCTTTTCTTCGCCTCATTCCACATTCGTTCTATGTGGTTAGTTGTGGCACCTGTTAGCGGATCAACAAAATTGTATTTGTGATTCACACACAAATGATGGAATCCTTCGGCACCTAGGCGATCATACACTCACCAACAATCAGACACAATCGTTATCGTTCAATATCTATATAATAAAGTAAAGTCGATTTTTCTCCTGTCTAGACCAAAAGCTTCATATGCTAATTTGTTCTGCGAGCCATCTAGACACCTTCCTCATGCGTGTTTCCAGAAAATATGCATTCATTTGTTTTCTTTCAAAATTTCTTACATTTTATCCAGGTAAGCTGTTTCTCCCAAATAAGTCTTTCACAAAGAAGGTCACAGTCATTTTCACTCTTATACTACTTCTATGTCCTTCACAGACACCGCGGAATTTTCCTCATGGGGGAAAATCACCACAATTATTTCATTTTTTCCTTCTTACTATTTTCTATATACTACACTAGATTTTAAATCAAAATAACAAACGCTACCTCGGAATACAATTTCATTCTTTCGGCTGTTCTAACTGTCTATTTCATATATTGTTTTACACATTCTGGATTAGTGGATTATACTAACGAACAGCTTGCAGAGTATGTCGAGCGAGTCACAATGTCGCCTTTGTCTGACGCTTTCTGTACTTTGTTTCTCGGTTCGACGTAAGTAACTTTAACATAAGATTTTGCTGGTTTTTACTTATGAAGAGTGGTCTCCGCACCTTGATAGGTGGTAAACCATCAATAAAAAAGGCCATTTGTTAATTAAAAATACAAAAAAATGCAAATGGCGTCCAAAATCTGTTTGCTACGTAAGTACTAAACCATTTATTTTAATACTTTGTTTTAAAGTGACGTTTTTATTCGTTATTCTAAATTTTATTTTGTGCTATAATTAAATTCAAATACTTATTCTAAACCAGTAAGGCTACTTAATGTAACCTTTTATTTTAATTCGATGGCATGCATTTGTTTTTGTTTTTTTAAAAAAGTAAGATTTAACTCATGGTGAGGACAGTAATAAATCGATTGTCACTGTTAAAATTACATTCAAACACTTACACCCTACTCGGCATCGCCGGGTAACCCTGCTAGTCACACATTATCATAATATATATATCTGTTTTTAAAGAAAAAAACATTGAGCACTTCGTATATATATATATATATATATATATATATATGAACTGGGTTCGCGCCTCCCGACCGTCTGAAATTGTTACTTTCTATAAGCTTGAAACGCTAGCGTCTGTAGGTATTAATAATCTAATATTTATTTATATAAATTATAATAAGCCCCTTTCAGAAATTAAAGTCGAGCACTCTCGGGGATGTTAAAAATAGACTGTCAAAAAGCTCTAATGCAAAGTTCCGAATACGTTCGTACAAACCCTCTTGATTAGTCTTTATCTGTGCCCACTTCTAGGTACATATAGATCTTGATTTCCCTTAATTACGTGACCGTTTCCGGTGGCCGAGTGAATATGGTGACTGCTTGCAGATTCTAGGCTGACTCTGTGAACTGGGTTCGCATCTCCCGACCGTCTGAAATAATTGTTACTTTCGTGCACTGATGAGAGCAATAAGCTTGAAACGCTAGCGTCTGTAGGTATTAATAATTTAATATTTATTTATAAATATTATATATTTATATATATATATATATATATATATATATATATATACTAGACATACTCATAGCCGTTGGCTCACAACCACTAACACTATTTATTCTACTTTGATTTCATTCGAAATTCCATAAACTGTGACACATCTGTTAAGATAGTCTTTGTGCATAACTAAAAATAATAAGTTCTTATATAGAAGACAAAGGGACTTATTATTTTGCCATCTAATTTACATATACAGGGTGAAGAAGCAAAATTTACAGTGAATGTTAAGTTGCTTTTTCTTAGCAGGCACTAAGTCAATTGTTTTGAAACCTAGCATATAATGATGTCATAATCATACCTAACATTATTATACTTACCTTTTCAAAAACCATTTGGTCACATGAGTAATCAAGAAAGAAAACGTTAAAGGGTGTGTGATTTGCTGAATGCACTCGTTATACCAAAGGAGATTTCAAGAATAGTTGGAATGTCCATAAAGATGGTTTATAACTTAAAGAATAGAATGACTATTAGCAAAACTATTACAAGGAATTCTGGAAGTGGAGGAATCAACAAAAATGTACCAAAGCTTTTATCAAAGCTCTCAAATTCAAAATCCTAAAGGAGACAACAAAATCCATGAGTAAAAATGGCAATTGAACTTGAGGTAGACAACAAGACCATTAGAAATGCAGTAAAATATGATGTGAAGTTAAAATCTTACACAAAAACACCAAAACACTTGTTGATAACAGCTATAAAGGAACAGAGATAAGGAAGGTGCAATGAAATTATTACATGCTTCAAGAAAAAGTTCTCCATTGTAACGATCTTTTCAGATGAAAAGATCTTCATTGTCAATGCTGTTCTGAACCGCAGAAATGACAGATTTATCACAAAATCGACATCTGAGGTTAAGGGAACATTCAGAACAAAACATCCTGCTCAAATTATGGCTTTTTGTGTTGTGGCTTCCGATTGAAAGACAATGCCTATAAAATTCTACAAAGCTGATGAAAAGATCAATGTTAATACTTACTACAAGACTCTGGGATACTAGGCATTGCCATGGCTTATAGCAAACTACCCAAATGGTAATTATATATAGACACAGGATTGTACTCCAGTCCACACAGCTAGAAAAATACAAGATTTTTGCAAATCCAACTTTAGCAATTTTTGAGAATCACGTTTATGGCCTCCTTCTAGCCTAGATCTAAACCCTCTGAATTATGCTATTTGGGGCGTTTTAGAACATACTACCAATAGAACATCACACGGAAATGTCGACTCTTTCAAAGATACTATTAATGAAGAATGGGAGAAGTTGTCTCCTGAATATTTGAAGAACACTTGTGCAAGTTTCAGGAAGCGTGTGAAGGAGGAGGATATATAGAATAAAAACATTTTCTATTATGTAAATTTTCTTGTGGCAAATAAATTTTCATGACTTTCAATAAACTATTTGGCCATACACTGTCTTTCAATCCCTGCCTCAAACTATTGTAAATTTTGCTTCTCCATCTTGTATGTTTGTGGTATGTCCAGGCACACGCATGTAAATTAGATGCAATCACTGAAAAAAGAGTCACTCTTTCTCTAAATGCACAGAGAGAAATTAAAAATATTAGAGAGTGGTTGAATCAACATAGAATGAGAAAGATAGATAGCTATATGAGGGATGTGTGACTTGTTCAGTTAATTAAAAATTACGGCTAATTAGAAAAATCAAAACACAATTGATTTCAGACGTAACTAAATCCCAGATTTAAGGTATATTTTAGCATGTACTTTGTATGACTAAAATATATAGGAAAAAAGCCTTAAGGAACCCTTTGATTGACTCAGCTTTAGTATAATAATAGATGTGTGTGTGTTTGTGTGAATTACCTTTTCTGGCATTTCTCAAGCGATCCACATATTTGCAAATAGGTTCATTTTTGTCAATAAACTTACTTGTTTTAATTAAATTCAATATTTTTCAACTATCAATCATGATATTTATCCAAAGTAAGTTTTTTTCTTTTACAACTGTATTTATATTCTTATGCAATCTTACAAAAGTACAGACATGTCAAGATAAAAATGTTTTCATAATCATTGCATATTGTTTGCTGTTACTTTATTAAATGATATTTGAATAGAAAATGTTATCCGTTTTTCAAAAGTCAGTTGTGACGTCAGTAACCTGTGTCAAAGTTCATTTAGAATAAGAGATTTGAAAAGATCAAATGATGTCAATCAAAGGTTAAACAAAAAATATAACAAATACCCTCACATTGGTGTGAATTGGACCATAATCAACCTTAAAAAGGATATTTTTTAAACACTATCCTTCTAACATATTCAAGATATAGAATCAACTTTTAGTTAAAAAAAAGATGAAAGATTGTTTTAATTCCTTGAAATTAATAAAACTGTGCCACTTCTCATACTTAGCAAGTTCACAAAACCTGTTTTTATGTCTTGTTTAGTCAGTAAAAAATTACGGTTCATGATAAAGAAATTTACCATTGGAATAAAAGAAAAGAAAGAAAAGAAAGTGGAAATAATTATTTTTCTAAGAAAGTTGTTTCAATTATAAATGATTAAATATCAGGCAATCATAATGGAATTTAGAAAGTCAAGAGTCATTATTTTCTCAGCAGAATAACAGGATTGATTTCCAAACATTAATTGCGACAAAATATTAAATATCTAATGACTAATGTTTGAAACTCTTCATTATTATTTCATACAAATTACACACTATTTTAACTGATTGACATTTTCTGTCAAACTCCTTAACAATATGTTGTAGTAAAAAAATCAAGAATGCTACTTTGTTCATAATACAATTTTATGCATAATCTAAACATACAGCATATATATATATATATATATATATATATATATATATATATATATTATTTCAGCTATTTTCAGCTTAATTTCAATTTAATTATGTATTAATTTAAATAGAAAACAATTATATCATGTAGTCTTTTTAAAAAACAAATTGCAAGTCATACCCCCCCAAAAATTGCAAGTCATTTCCTCAAATTTAACCGTTCTGTTCTGTTGTCATGAAACCATCCTCCCAGGCATTACTTCTTCCTTTTTTTAGAGGTGTAGAGGTAGTGTAGTATCTGTTTTGTTGTCATGATACCATCCTCCCATGCATTACCCCTCTTCTTGTGAGAGGTGTGCAGTTAGTGTAGTATCTGTTCTGTTGTCATAATACCATCCTCCCCAGCATTACCTCCTCCTTTTTTTAGAGCTGTGGAGGTAGTGTAGTATCTGTTCTGTTGTCATAATGCCATCCTCTCAGGCATTACCTCCACCTTTTTTGAGAGGTGTAGAGGTAGTGTAGTTTCTGTTCTGCTTCCAACTTATTTGAACTCAAAATATTTCTTTGGGTGGGGGAGAGTAATTTTTTGGCGGAGGGGGGTGGAGAGTAAAAAAAATTTTTGGGGGTGGGTTGGGGACTTTTTTTTAAATAAAAATATTTCTTTGGGTGGTGGAGAGTAACATTTTTTGGGGGGGTGGAGAGTAAAAAAAAATTTTTTGTGGGGGGGGGGAATTTTTATTTTTGAACTAAAAATATTTTTTTAGGTGGGGGAGAGTAACATTTTTTTTCTGGAGGGGGGTGGGAAGTAAAAAAATTGGGGGGGGGGATTTTTTTTTTGAACTAAAAATATTTCTTTGGGTGGGAGAGAGTAAAATGTTTTTTGGAGGGGTAGGGGTGGAGAGTAGAAAATTTATTTGGGGGGGGGGAAATTTTTTTTTTTGAACTAAAAATATTTCTTTGGGTGGGGGAGAGTAAAACATTTTTTATTGGGGGCGGATAAAAAAATTTTTTTCTTACAAAAAATAAATATTTTTAGGATGGTTGGCATGGGTGAAACAAATTTTTTTTGGGGGGGGGAGTGTGGTGAAAGAAATCTTTTTTAATCCTGTTTTTATTCAATTTTTTTTTTACTTTTTTTCTGAAATTTTGATGTTTTGTGATGGCTTTTTTTGTTTTCATTTGTTTTTTGTTTTTTATGTTTTTTATGTTTTTTGTCAATAGTATTTTTTTTCTCTCTTTGGCACAATTTTTATGTTTTTTTAGGTTTTTTTTTTTCATCTGTTTTTTTAAGGTTTTTTGTCAATTTTTTGTTTTGCTTTATTGCGCTAATTTTATCATTTTTTGTATGTTTTAAAAAATTTTTTTTCATGTATTTTGTTAATTTTTTTCTTTTTGCTCTTTGGCGCCAATTTTTGTGTTTCTCATGTTTTTTTTGTTTTTTATCTGTTTTTCTTTTGTTTTTTCATGTTTTTGGTCAATTTTTAAATATTTTTTGGTGTTTTTGGGTCATTTTAAACAGGGTGCTGAGTCGAGATACAGCCACATCTGAATGTGTCAGACGATTATCCGTCAAAGTGTAGAAGTTGTGTAGTATCTGTTCTATTGTCATGATACCATCCTTCCAGGCATTACCCTCTCCTCTTTTTAGAGGTGTAGAGGTAATGTAGTATCTGTTCTGCTTCTAACTAGCAAAAATATGCGACCGGAAGCTTGTGCAGTATACGGCCCTTATGGAATACGTTTTTAGGGAGCTTGTGCAGTATTGCACCCCTATCGAATATGTTTACTTCTTCTTCTTCTTCTTCTTCTTCTTCTTCTTCTTCTTCTTCTTCATGAACAGAGGCACAAAGGCACCATATGGGTTCTTTGATACAATATGAGTTCTTTTTTTATGAGTTCTTTTTTATGATAGTGATGCTACATGAATGAACTTGATTTTTCTTGTTTGATACGACAGGGGCGCATTAATATGAGTTCTTATGTATGCGCACTGGGGTGGAGATATGTACGTATATAGTATGCACACTGGGGCGGCGATAGGTATGTATATAGTATGTGCACCAGGGCGGTGATATGTACATATATAGTATGCGCACCGGAGTGGGGATAGGTACGTATATAATATGCGCACCGGGGCGGTGATAGGTACGTATATAGTATGCACACCCGGGCGGTGATAGGTATGTATATAGTATGTACACCAGGGCAGAGATAGGTACGTATATAGTATGTGCACTGGGGCGACGATAGGTAGGTATATAGTATGCGCACCGGGGCGGAGATAGGTACATATATAGTATCTGCACCGGGCGGCGATAGGTACATATATAGTATGTGCACAGGGGTGGTGATAGGTACGTATATAGTATGCACACTGGGGCGGCGATAGGTATGTATATAGTATGTGCACCGGGGTGGTGATAGGTATGTATATAGTATGCGCAATGGGGCAGGGATAAGTACGTATATAGAAGGCGCAGGCAGAGGTTGTACTTTTAATAGAAATATGTCATACTTTTGCCCTGGGCAACGGAAGAGGAGTGGTAGGGAAGAGACAGCTTTTGCCAAAGGCAACAGGGAGAAGGTGGAAACGGGGAGAGGGCGCGGTTAAATGGGGCGACCATGGAAGAGAAAGGGAGAAAGATAAAGAAACGGCTATAGAGAGAGGGGGAGAATATAGAAGTATTAATATAAAGATGTTACACACACTATCTTTCTTCTATTTTGTGTTTTTATGACCTCGAGCAACGTCGGGTAGCCCTGCTAGTAAAATTAATAAAATTAAAATAATCACTAAAATAGTGGACATACTGATTCACTAAAATTGATGAGAAAAACTCAACTAGGGGATAGTTATACGATCTTAAAAAAGGGAGGGTTCCCAAATCTATCCATCCAGCCGAGAAGACTGAACCGCAATAATCCAAGATTAAAAGAGAGTTGTACAAGAGTTAATATTTAGGGGCTAACAATTTAAACATATTTCATAAAATTTTTATATAAAATAAAAATAAAAAAAAATTTCAAAGTCAATTAAATATTGTAATCAGATTGCAATCCAGTATTCTTTTTAAATTGAAAGGTATTTAGAGAATTTAAGTGGCCAACACTAACAGTAACTCATACAGAGTTATACATATTGTTACAAAATGTAGGGAGAGCTATCAGGATTCGAACTCACGACTCCGGTTTACTGAGAGAGATGGGATTCATTTTTTCATATTTATACACGACCGAGAAATTATCATAATGCGACTCGAATGACGTCAGAAAAAGAGAGATAAAAAGAGAGAGTGGAGAAAAAAAAACTATAGCCGCCCTCGGCTCGGGCGAGACGAGCCTGTTGAAAATGGAATTATAGCCGCCCTCGGCTCGGGCGAGACAAGCCTGTTGAAAATGGAATTATAGCCGCCCTCGGCTCGGGTGAGACGAGCCTGTTGAAAATGGAATTATAGCCGCCCTCGGCTCGGGCGAGACGAGTCTGTTGAAAATGGAATTTTAGCCGCCCTCGGCTCGGGCGAGACGAGCCTGTTGAAAATGGAATTATAGCCGCCCTCGGCTCGGGCGAGACGAGCCTGTTGAAAATGGAATTATGGCCGCCCTCGGCTCGGGCAAGACGAGCCTGTTGAAAATGGAATTATAGCCGCCCTCGGCTCGGGCGAGACGAGCCTGTTGAAAATGGAATTATAGTCGTCCTCGGCTCGGGCGAGACAAGCATGTTGAAAATGGAATTATAGCCACCCTCGGCTCGGGCGAGACGAGCCTGTTGAAAATGGAATTATAGCCGCCCTCGGCTCGGGCGAGACGAGCCTGTTGAAAATGGAATTATAGCCGCCCTCGGCTAGGGCGAGACGACTCGCTGAAATAAGCGGAGAAAAAATAACCAGCCAGGAATTGTTTTTCCTGAGAAAAAAATGTATTTCAAAACTACATGTGCAAGGAGGTACGGCTACGACGACATGCCGGAAATATCGGCTCTAAATCGTAAGTGACAACCTGAATATCTCTTTTTGGACATTCGCCCCCTAGGGCTGTTATATATATGTATATTTTTGTGTAGAAATGAATCCTGCTACTATAGGGATAGGATAGACAATCCCCCCCCTCTTCTTAAGAATATACTTTTGTTTTGATGTTTTATTTCGTTTTGTTTTATAGATACACTCCCCTTTTTTCTAGTATACAGTTTCATTAAATAAATGAATATAAAATTTAAATTCTAAAGTCTTTTGTCGTTTCTTTGCATCTTTTTGTTGTATTTCCTGACGGTGTCTTGTATTGGAGAAATCCCCATCCCATATCATTTGACATGCTTTATTTTGAACCTGGGATAATACGAGCCACTCCGGACTTTTTTTTTTACTTTCTTTTTTTAAACTTTTTTTTTTATCTTTGTCACGTAATGTCTTTCGGTGGTCCCGACCGGCGGCATTCGTGACAAGATACAATGGAACACGAAAATATATGTAAGTTCAAATATAAATACATAAAAAATAAAATATTAACAAATATTATTATTGTTGTGAAGTAGTCCAACAGTAAAAAGAAGAAATCAAGTCGAGGTTGGTTTAAGATAACAAGTGTATTAACATAAAAGGTACAAGGTAAGGGAACTAACTGGCACTTGGCTAGACAGTTACAAGTCTGTCCTTTTTCTCTCTCTCGTGACTCTGGTGACTCGCACTATTTATAGTGAGAACTGGTGTAGTTTCTCTTCTGTTAGAACGGCCGGTGTAACAATTATACACACACACACACACACATATATATATATATATATATATATATATATATATATATACACACAAGTTAGTAGACAGAATAAAATCAATATCTCTCTCTCTCTCTCTCTCTCTCTCTCTCTATATATATATATATATATATATATATATATATATATATATATATAAAGTGGAGAACAAATATTTTTAACAGTTTGGTCCGTTTGTGGCGTAAAGTAGTTGTAGGAGGAATTAAGCCCAAAAGGCTGCTTTGCAACACTCTAAATAAACTAGGAATTACGACTATCCAAACTACATCACAAATATAAAACAAACATTACGTTAGAATATTATTTCCATTTTTTATCATATATATATATATACATATATATATATATATGTATGTATATTTTTTTATGTATAAACGACTGCTTAATAGTAACATAAAAGTAGACTAAGTTTCTGTGCATCAGCTAAAGCTAGACAGACTGAGGCTGAATTAACAATCATATTTATTTATTACTAGCATACATCCTCCATCAAAAATGACGGGGAAAAATTATGCTTCTCCAATGTTTGCACTTGCTATTTTTCTAGATATAGTACTAAAATATTACTTGGGTTCTTGAATAGCTTCGTTCAACTAGTCATTCCAATCATTCCATCTGTCAATGCAGTAGTTCTGTGACCGTGCAAGGTCAAGGCTCTCTTTGGTCATGAAACTGCTTCTTGATTTTAATCTGTCTCTTGGTTGTCCATGGCCAGATAGCAGGTGTTTTCTATTCTGTTTGTGTTTTTGGATTCTCCCATGGGCATCCCTTCAGATATGGGGAGGTGTCATGCCAGCCAATCTATACACTGCTGGTAGTGGGGTTGGTCTTCGTGTCCCAGTGATTCTGCCGCATGCATTGTTTAGTTCTGGGTTGATTGATTTGGCATGGCACGATCCAGCCCAAACTGCAGCGGAGTATTCAGCGACAGAGTAACAATGTGCTAATGCTGTTATGTGCTAATGCTGTTATGTGCAGGGTTTTAGGGTCAGCTCCCCAGTTTGAATTTGCGAATTTAGTCAGTACGTTCTTCTTTACCTTCCTGTAGTGCTCCTTGAATAATAGGGGTCTGTCCAATAATCAATCAATTAATTGTAATAATTTCATTTCAAGTTTTAATGAAAAAAATACATATACAAATACAAATACCTACAATATCACATACAGATCAAATACTTTTAAATCGTCATAAAAAATAAAGTTGACCTTGTATGGTCAATATTTTATCATTTTTTAATTGATCTAGTTTATTTAAAAAATGAATTGAAATAATGCTATTTTTAACTTGATTAAGTAATGTGTTTCAAAAATATACTGCTCTATTAGAAAAATAATCTAATTGTTTGTCAGATTCAGTTTTTGAAAATTTTCTTGCCAATAAATTCCCTATAATAATTGGTAAACTTTGGAAAGAGTTTGTATCGACTAACTGGTAATAAAATGCATGACAACGAATATTCTGATTGCACTTTATTTAACTGCAATGTGTAGAGCGCATAAGTTGTAAGCAGAGATTGTTCAAGATAAAAGGATTCAAATGATTCTCCATTTGTTGGGACATTTTATAGACAGATGTAAATTAGATATATCATTCTGGAATTTTCTTTTTTATTCCTTTAAAAAGCTGAATTTGTTTTCTCTCATTCTGTTGTATTTAGTGTCAGTGGTGTGTGGTACTATGGACCGCATCCTCTCTTTGAGATAAGGCCTCTCCCACACAGAGCCAATAATGTTGAATTGGGAAATGATTCAGTGATCAGGAAGTAAGATAGGTAAACAACAATGAAGTGACCCAGACAGGATGGCGCCTAACAGTTCGTTTGATAGTTTGGGGTGGTCAGCTGAGAGTGGACTGGGAAGAGAAGGATGTAGTCGTTTCTGGTGACCAGTGGAGAGTGACTGAGAAAGGGACCGTCATCTAAGATTTCTGGTCGAAGTGGATATATTGAGGAGACGGAGCAGACAAGACTTATCTTGTCTGCTCTGTCTCCTCAATATACTGGGAGTCAGAGTTCGGTAGAAATCAGATAAAGTAGGCCCCGAGGAGTCTGGCAGAGTTCGGCTCAGGGGAGATTGTTGAGAGGGTCCGAAATTCAGCAACTCACTCAGCGTTAGACAAAGAAGATTGTCACTGACTCGACACGACCAGACAACTGTCAACAGACAGCGTTTCGGGGGTCCTTTTCTGCAATGACGGTATCACACACACACATCCAGAACACAACTGACTAATACCAACAACATGTTTGTATTTTTACTGTGTGAATCCGCATTGCTTTTGTTTTTGTATAGAATTTGTAAACCAGTGTATGCGCCCTCAACAATCGCCAATACAAGAGACGACACAGCCAGAACAGAAGATGAAGAAAACCATGGCACAAATGTTGGGGTCAACGGTCATCGAGGGACCAGCATATGGTCTTACAGGTGTACATTGACACTTTAAATCGGGTACGAGCAACCCTCTTTTGAAAAGTTGGCCACATGATACATGTCTTATCATCAATCGGGCCGAACTACTTTAAAGATAGTGCTAATTTGTCATTGAATGTACCTTATTTATTTTCACTACAAAATACCATATGTCTAAGGACCTCTCTTAAAAATAATGAAAAGTTGATTTATTCTGTTTGGTAAAAGATATTTTTGATAAACAATTGAAATATTGGTATAATGTTATATCATTAATTGATTAAGACACAATATATTACGGAATAATTTAAAAAAATAATTAACACTTGAAAAATCAATATGAATATGATCCGTATATTGAAGAAAAAATTCAATATTTTCATTATCTGTGTATCAAATTTTATTAAAATATTTTCTTTAAATTGAAAGTTAATGTTAATATAAAATTATATAATGAAACTTTATATAAAAGCAATAAAATGGGTTTCTTATTTATTCATTGGATTATACAGAAAAAAAAAGAACATGAGTGAAACAAACATTGCTGCAAAGAAGGTAGGTTCCCTTTACCGGACTAGAAAACTTCTCATACCTGTCAGTATCCTATATCTTTAGAAAGTCACCGTTCACCCGTGCATGGGGTACTGTTACGCATCCAGGCTGGTGCACCAAACACTAGCCTCTTTCTTTTGGACAGGGTGCAAAAAGAATTTCTAACCTAGTAGGTTCCACACCGTTTGCCACAGAGTTGCACCCCTGTGCTTGTTTAATAAGTAGTTCTACAGAATGTACTCCTATGAACTTACTGCATTTGTACCCTCTCAACGAAAATACCCCCAACGCACACGACTAACAACAAAATCCCACCCCTTCACTATAGAGGTCCCTAGATACCGGAAGATTTTCTACTCTGATAGCTTTTTTCATCAGACTGCTTGACTTTGAAATTTCCTTCCTACTCTCTGTTTCCTCAACAGAACCACCATGCAGAAATTTAAATGTAATGCGAACAAACATTTTGCTTCCCAACTCCCCACCTAGGTTGCCCCTATAAATCTGGCCCCTATCACAGTAGCTTCTCACGCATGCCTAGTTAAAAAATAAGTTATTTTCCTTTTGCAATTTGGCTCACCATTCAAAAACTCCCGTGAGCTGCAATTTGCCGATAACTGCTTTAGAATTTGCATGACATTTTAATAGCTTTACTTGGAAATTACTTATTCAGCTTCTTTGACATGTCTCGACTAATAAAATGCCTTCAACCTGTTTGTATTTAGTAATGTTATCCTATAAAGATTGTTGCTATTGTTAATTATTTTGCAATCGTGTCTAGTTAAATAATAGGACCGACCTACGTTGTGATTCCATGGTGTAACTTGTTACACAAAAGAAAAATGCAAAAGTTATAAACAGTAACGTGTACATACTTGCTCTAAGTTCAGCATGTGATTAATGCAGGTTATAACTAAGTGGTAATTAATTACATTTGGAGAAAGTCAAGTTTTATTGCATTTATTATATCTTGAATGCTATTAATTAAAGTAGACACATATGGCTAGGATCGTTTTTCAGAAACTTCACTTTACAAATGAACCAAGTGAATTTTTAAAAACTCGATAATATATTGAAGAAGAAAAATGTTTTAAAATTAATTGTATTAAACTATTAATAAAGAAAGTTTTGCCCATATTGCTGAGCAAAAGGGCCATTTCTCAAAGAACAATGCCAACATTTTTAACCTATTAGAATTATCCGATCATCCTATAAGTAATGTTCGAATTTTAGGTCAGAAAAGAAGATATCTGAATTTTATATTTTAGTAGAATTCAATCATTAATAAAAATTCTATCATAATCCATAACTTATTTCCATTGATTCATGAGACTTTTAATGCCATTTATTAATGGTTTTAATAAATAAACATTAGAAAGATCAGGAGGAAAATGAAACGAATGTATTCACTCTTCATACTGAATGTGTACATTACTATTGTTATTTTGCTTATAGAATACTCGTTCAACACCAGCAAATAAAATCCTTATTTAAGAGGTACATTAATATCAGATGTGTGTGACTGTGGGTGGAGGAAATATGAAATAAGAACAATCTATGTAATTTTGGGATCATTCCTCAGAAATTTAATATTCCAAGGTCTAATAAGCTAAAAGTAATTAGCAAACATACAATCACACATTTTTTTAAATAGTAGAACTACTCAGTATTGACCCGGTATAAAATTTTAAAAATAACACCAATAATGTACAAATTTAGCAGTGAACACTATTCGTCACATGTTTAAATGAATATATTTCTCCTGTATAAAAAAATAAATAAATAAAAATCGTACAAATTTTTATTTGAAAAGAAAACAAAAATAGTTATTTAGCTATAGTTTAAATCTCATTAAAATCAAAGTTTAACAAATTAAAACTTTGCTAAGACTTCACTGGTGTAAGCCATCTTTTATCTTCAGTAAAAGATTATTGTTTTACAATCCTAAGTCAATGTCTCTGTTTACTTGCCTCCCCACAAGAACAGTTAGACACAAGATCAGTTTTAATGTGGGGTATTAAGCTCCCCCAAAAGGAGTACTCTGGTAAGGGACAAAAATTAAAATTGGCTTAGTCGAGGACTTCTCCTTCACTGCCCAAGGACAGAAAAGATGAAGTGTAATATCAAATACTACACTTTGCTCCTAGACAGAAGGTCAAATAATTATCACAATGCTTTCTTATTCACTCCAAAGCATGTTTGCTATTTCGCTAAGGTCTACCGACCATTATTGGAGCTGACCCCAAAGGGAAGAACTTTCTTTATACAAATGGAAACAATATTGTGGCTAATCCTCTCAACTGTGATATTTACACAAGACAAGTTAATATGACTCCGTATTCATCAAGTGCTTCTAGATATAATCATGGCAAGATTCAGATTTAGCATACTGTCAACCCAGAACATTTTGGCTCATGAGTAGCAGTTTTTGGTGCTGGCATTAAAGATATTACCTAAAAGAATTGTTGTAGGAGGTGATCAGAGAAAAATGTGTCATGAATTTCTTAGTTAACTTTGAAACGTCTGTCAGGTAGATATCATGGGACATAGTAAAAGTATCAATTCCTGTAACTACAAGCTGACTCGGCATATTAGAATTATCAGGGCTGGTGAGGATGAGCATAACACCTTTCTTGAGCGACTTCCCTTCAAGATGCTTTGTGATCATATTAATTTTGTTAGCTGTATGAA
>OY744524.1:46737607-46740107 GCA_963556195.1 Sepiola atlantica
ACTCTCATAAAACTTCAAATATATCCTATTTTGATGAAATTTAAATCATATGTATTAAATCCTTCAAGGAAGACAATGGAAGTGGTCCCGAATCTCTAAGTGTTTCTCAATATGCTGAATCTCTATGTGTCCCCTCTTAAGAGATCTACGGGAGAAGAACCTCCTTAAAACTTCAAATACGTATATCTGATTCTAATGAAATTTATACCTTATGTATGTAATTCAGAGAGTTTTTGAAAATTTCAGGTTTTTTTTTTACTATATTAAGGGTTGAAATAGGGGCAGTAAAAAAAACAGAAAGTACTATGGTGTTATGAGCAAAGTGAAAAAAAAGATATAATGTTCTTCATTAAATTCTGAGCAACATCGAGTCTTCCAGTATTTGAATAAAATTAGCTTTCAAACAACTTTTTTGTAAGTGATATTGAAGAGTATCTTCAGCTAATAGTAGAAATTACTTTGTCTTTAAGCAAAATGAGTTTAAAAAGAGTAGGATTTTATCTATGAAACAAATTATAATAAATAGAATAAAAGTGATTGCTTGCAAGAGAATACTAAATTTAAAGGAAAACTCACATTCTGAAATCTTAAAGCAAAATTGTTTTTTTAGACAAATATTCACATTTTTTTTAACATAGTTCACTCCAAACAAGGCAGGTCGCCACTGTAGACGTAAGGGGCTACTGAGAAAAAAGAAAAGGGGAGAAAGTTGTGAGGGGGGGGAGGGTTCAACCTAAATTGGGATCTGCGCAGCGAGATGTCTGTTTACATTAGTTTTAAATTTCTGCATGTCTGTACTGTCGCGAAACAGGGAGGGAGTTCCAGAGGCCAGCAGCACGAGGAAAGAAGCTATTTGAGTAGAAGGCTCTCCGACATCTGGGGACCTTCACAGTGAATGAATGAGATTTAGTTGATTGTCGAGTTAGTCTAGTGAATTTATGTCAAGGGGGCACCAGAGTAGCCAATTCATCGGAGCATAATCCACTGAAGTATTTGTAAAACAAGCACAAGGATGCTACATTGCGGCGATGGGACAGGGACTGGAGCTTGGTTGACAGTGAGGGACCTATTAGGTTGGCGATTCTTTTTTGGACCTTGTCAAGGAGGGAGAGACTAGTAGATGATGCACCAGCCTAGATATGGCAACAATACTCCATGCATGGGCGGATGGTGGCTTTGTAGAGATACAGAATAATGTCAGGTGTGAGGAGTTTACTAGCACGGTAGAGGGAGTCAACCTTCTTTGCGGCAGCCTTGACAATGTCTTCAATGTATTTGTGAAGGTTAGGCCGAGGAGTTTGAATGATGAACTCTCAGGTAGGGTGTCATTTGCCATGACAATCAGTGGTTGGAGAGGTTCCTTGTAGTTATTGAAGGAAAGGAGCTTTGTCTTAGCGGCATTAAAAGTTACCAACCATTTATGACCCCAATCCACTACAGCCTGAAGCTCATTTTCTAAAGATTCAGCCATTGCCTCGGATATGATCGCGTCGGTTTTGCCAACATGACGAGAGTAAAGCGTGGTGTCGTCAGCAAATAAACCAATCTCAGACTCTATGTCATCAGGGAGATCGTTTATATAGATCAGGAACAACAAAGGTCCAAGGATAGATCCCTGGGGTACACCAGCATTTATGTCATGTTGCTTAGATGAGTGGCCATCGAGGACAACCTGGATTTTTCTTTTGTCTAGGAAGGATCTAATTATATTAAGTAATTGCCCAGTAATACTCTATGAGCGTATTTTCAGGAGAAGCCCTTTATGCCATACCTTGTCAAAGGTCTTGGATATATCAAGCGCTACTGCCCTAGCTTCTCCTGCCTTGTCGAGTGTATGATACATGCTTTCAGAGATGAGCGTTAGGATGTCTGCAGTAGATCGTGCTTTTCTAAATCCATACTGGCAGTCAGAAAGAAGTTTAGCATTAACTAAGTGCCGTACTATCGCTAGACTGATTAAGGATTCAAAGATTTTAGCAAAGATCGGCAGCAGACTGATTGGGCGATAGTTCTGAGGATCGTATCTATTCCCAGAACTCTTGTAGACTGGTACCACAGAGGCAATTTTCCAGCTATCGGGGAAGCAAGATTCAGCTAGGCATTTATTGTAGAGTTTGGAGAGGACAGGGGCCAGTTCAGCAGAGCATTTCTTTATTACTATTACAGGTATAAGATCAGGCCCACAAGCTTTGGAGGTGTCAAGGTTTTTTATGATGTCTCTGACCTGGGATGGGGTGATGACCAGGTTATCAAGTGTAGCTTCGGTTCGCAAAGGGAATTTGGGGAGGGGGTGGTTATCTGAGTCCAAAGTAGAGTTAGAAGCGAAGCGCTGGGCAAGTAGTTCAGCCTTATCAGTGGCCGTGCAAACGACATCATTGTGGTTTGATAGTGGGGGTATCGTTGATTGACCATTATTCACTACACTATTGTAGATTTTCCAGAAATCACGAGTACCTAGTTTCTGTGACTGGATGCGTTTTTTGTTAACTCATTATACCTT
>OY744524.1:46745107-46747607 GCA_963556195.1 Sepiola atlantica
AGTGAATTAAAGTTTTCTTTTATGTATCTCAATTATTTATAAAAGTATTACTGAATAATTTTACAACTAAAATACATTTACTTTTTTAGTCTAATCCGAAGATATTTTATAAAATGCGAGTTGAATAATTGAGAATGAAGATGATGAATGGAATGAAGAAAGTTTGTGTGCAGAATTTTATAAATAAATTATTAAAAATGTAATAGAAAGAAGGGTTATATTTCAAAGGCATACGCATAAAAATGAGGTGGTTTGCTAATCTGTTTTGGTTTGTTTTTTGGCACCACTCAGAAGGTACTTTTCTCCTCCATCTACCTTCTAATAAAAGGGAGAGGAACGATCATCAATGATATGTCTTAAATGGTGTGAAAGGCGACCCAAAAGAAAACATCGGTTTCACGCTAAGAGAAAAGTACTGTAAATCCTCATCGTGGTGAGTCGTCCACACAAAAGTCTCAGACGTTCGTGCGATTCATACTTAAGAAATGATCCTTAAAAGCATGATTTCGAGTTATTTACTCCTCTCCAGGAGTTAGGCACAAGGCCAGTTTTTATCTTACTCCCACAAGTAAGATGTGACCACAGATTGGGTCGAGAAAGTGGGGTTAAAAGCCAGCGCTCGAGAGGTGAGCACTCTGGCCATTTAAAAATTGCCTGGGCAGCCCCGTCGGCATTCCCCGGTAGGGGCGCCTCAGACAGTAAGCAATAAACTTACTCCTCACCAAAGAGGGGAGGCGAAGCCTGGGAGGGTGGACCTCCTAGAACTGCACAGGACAGACCCATAGACCGGCGTAAATCAAGCCCCGGAGGCCAAGACAATACCAGTCTATGGGGAACAGATACTACACTTTGATCTTAGCCAAAAAGACCAAGTAAAGCATCCGAAATTCCGAAAAGCATGATTTCGATTTTTTTCATCTCCTTCTCTTCATATCATACCTCACCCAGCATCGCACAGTCTCCCAGCTTACTCATTTGCATAACGAGTAACAACATTCCATTCAAATTAATTGTCAAAGTAAAACATACTTTTTATTTTCAGAGCTTTTCATTGATATTATCAATTGTGATCTTTTAGACCAATCATTTTCTATTATTATTATTATTTTTAATATATTAAAAAGACAACTCAGTTCCTTTATGATAACCATTTGTTCACAGGAAATCGATTCAAGGGAGGTAATTTCCACTAAAAGATATGGGCAATTATTATCTTTATTTCCATAAATAATTATTTTTACAAAAATAGAAATTTAAGAATAAATAAATAACATATAGAACCAACAAGAAGTTCATTTTTAGATACATTCAAATGTTTAATTTAAAACCTCTTGATCCCAGATAAAATTATTGAAATCGTTTCTTTCCATCTGCTGTTTATTACTGCTGTAACAATAATCCTACTACTACTACTACAAACTGCTGCTAGTGCTTGTCTGGACACATGTCCTACAGAGCAGAGTTGCCAGATTGGCCTTTTTAAAAGCAGTTTGGCCTTCGAAAATTCTGTTTGGCCTTTTTTCAAATTTGGCCTTCATTTTGGCCTTTTTCCGATTATTTCATATAAATATTTACTTGATGGTAATTATTAAATAAAACGTTAAAATTAAGTAACTTAAAAGCAGTTTGTATTTAAAAACTTTGGCCTTTTCTTTTTCAAATCATGGATCTGCATGAAAAAATAGTTCCAGTGTCCAGAATCGACATAAATATCTGCTAACATTTGCCATTTAAGGAGAAAAAAGCAAATATTTATCTTGTTCTAAGGAAGGGTCACACTGAAGGCATGCCATTCCCAGATTGGCTTTTTTTTCTTTTGGTAAACTATGATTTAAAAAAAATGTTAATATTCTAGAGTTCACTTATCAGACCTTTTTGACACCTATTTGTTAAATGGTTATATGGCACCTCTAAGAGACTTTATGATCCGGTGACAACTTGGCCCTGTCCAGTCAGGTCACCCGGTCACTAAGTATATTTTCTCTGAAATAATTAATGTTTGAAATTCTTTACACTTAGTGCTTTGAAATTAATTGAATCAATTTTTAATTTATGGAAAACTTTAAAACTTATGACTGCTAAACTATATCTCAAGTAGAAACAGTTGTATTTGGAAAGATATATTTAAAAATTAAAATAATTATATTCATTTTCTTGGATGAGTTGCTAAAGTTTCAATAAAAATCGATAATTATATTTGAGATCTTTTAAAGATTTTCCAAATATCTCCGATTAATAGACACACGTGTCTTAATAATGACACATAGATTGTTCTCGGCCCTCAAGTATAGATTTAGAGTTAAGAATAAATTAAAATTTATCAACATTTTAGGGATATTTAAAGTAGATGGTCCCTAGAGTAACTCTGACATTGTGGTGACTGCAACGAAACGATTCTTCTCCAAGAAGGGGATAGACAAAAAAAGTAGACCAAAACATGACAAACGATCCCAACACTTAATGGCCTAGTGCCTAATTTGTCAAAAATAATTTTACATTT